>OMKX01056085.1:17748-44173 GCA_900302425.1 Brosme brosme
TGAATGATGATAGGTGAATTGGGAGACATCGTCAAGCCGGTTATTGCGACGTCGCCATATCTGCCAAGAATCTCCCCATTAACTGGACAAGAATCTGGAGAATGCGCAGGAATGCGTGTTCACTCCAGGGCGCCGTGGTGGGGGAAGAACTTGCAGAGGTGCCGCGCACATATACATGTTCAAGGACGTTTAAGAAGTAGCAACAAAAATATAATCTGTGATCAGTTGGTAACAGACTGGAGAATTATCATTTATTCATTCATTGCTGAGTAGGACTGGCCTAAATGCGGTGGTTGGTGTTTTGAGCCCCAAACGGAGCCTTCAAGCAGCGCTGCATGGAAGGCACCAACAGTTTCAGCCAAGCACAGGCACACACACAATTAGGGTTATGGTTAGTGTTTTAACACCTTATAACCATCGTAAGGACGTGAAGCACCATCGTTTTTAACACAAAACACAACTTACTGCTCAAAAACACATTATGGTCAAAAAGTGATTATCTCGCTCGGGTTAGGTTTAGGCTGCCTTGAAGGCTCCGTTGGGGGCCCAAAAGACCAGCGAGCCCTTAATGCAGGCCGAATAGGCCTTACCTAAATGTAGACCTTCGAGTGTTTTAGGTTGTTGTGCAGAGTTCTGGGGCAGACTCAGAACTTTGAATAATAAACTACGAGAGATCAATCCACTCCGTGTATGAATGTTTAAGGGATCTGTAAAGAGGATATAAAGATGGTGGCCATAGCCAGGCCTTGCAGACTTGTATACATTCTGTCAGACAGTTGGGCAATAGGGTCTCTACGTCAAGTTTACCAAGGGAATGCAATCCGTCAGCATTCTGACAAGTTTCTCTCAACATCATAGTAGAGCTGCCTTTGGCACGACTCATGCACATTCATCTTGTCAAAAACACTATCTCACCGATACGATTGCAGGCCAATTCAACCACAATATGTGGTTCTTTATTTTGTAATATTTACAGAACTCGTCACAATCTGATTGTGACGTGTTGATGGAGGGTAAATTAGGTTAGGTCTACTTCTGAATTGTTAAAATATTTTAGAATCTTTCAAGTGGTACGGGCCTTATTCACCTAGCAGCCATCTTGGTTCTATATGCCAGCCGGGTAGGGTAACTGAATGTGCAATTCCGCATTCAGTTCCTCCACCAAGCCAGCGTTCAGAACCAGGATGGCCACTAGCAGAATAATGCCCATAGCATCGTCAATCTCGAGTATTTCACAACTGCGAAAGTTATGGATCAAAAGACAAGCAAACATTTCCTGAGCGGTTCACAGACATGCATGGTGGTGCATTGAAGTGAACAGCAGTGTTTCATTTTTTTATCCACAAACATGACATTCTGGAAAGAAGTGAGCTCAGTTAGATTTCAAAGAACTTTATTGTCAAGATGAGAATGTAATGATTTGTATTCAGTCTCATTTTCCTTTGGGATGGCCGTATCTTCAACCGTAGGGGTCGAAGTAACCCGAAAGATGTTTGGTATTCCCACAAGATGAAGAATAAAGGATTAACTGAGATCTGTTACGGCGCTCATTTCTGATTTCATTCCATCTCAGACTCAACGAGACGACCCTGCAAATCCCCTGCACAACACAAAACAGCTAAAACTAGCTGAAAACATTTTGTCGTGATAATGAATAGGATGCATTCTTCAGCTCGCATGTTGAGTAACAGAAATATGTATTATGGTTGTAAAACACTCGTGCTTCGCTGCTTTGAACTGTTCCGCTGCAATGCTGCTAAAAAACCCGTAAACAACATAGTCCAATTTAACGTTTCACATTCACAAACCACACCACTTCATCCAAGACCCAGAAGGTATAAAAAAAAAAACACCTTTTTCAAAACAATTTGTTTTTATTCAAACAAAAAAGCATATCATTCAGCAGCTCTGCGCCGCCTGAACTTCATGTACATACACGGTATGTTGATAATCTACAAGCACAACACGAGATGCTCAGCACCGCGGTGTGAATATAAAAAAAACAAAGGCTGCTCTTCACAGAGCGCTTGTTATCCGTCTAGAGCGAGGCACCCGGGAGGTTGTCCTTCACGGGGGACATAGGGGGCCCTCTCAGGCTGGGGCTCAGCTTCTGGTGCTCTCTGCAAGCAGACAAACACGGGCTCTTATGGGTTCTCCCTCCACCAGAGACACACGACAGGACATTGGTGTTATTAGTCAGACAGGAAGTGATGCCACCGAAAGCTGCTGGCAACGGGATTACGACCACGGTGGAAACCAGCGGCCAATCAGCCACACTGCTTTGCGTTAGAAGAGCTGTAATTTGTTTGGGGGGGGCGGTTAGGTTTCTATAATGGGGAAAATCAAACAAAAAAGGGTCTCCTTAAGATAGCCGACAGGGAGGAAAACCCAACTGTTATTTCCAGAGCACAGATCGTTAGAGATATTGTTCACCGCAGTAAGGTCGCTCACTTGTTTCAAAAGCAATATCTCTCCCCTGCACACCCACACAACCACACTGTCAAACCCACACAGCACAAATTCCATTTGACGGGTTCAGATAAGACGCCCGTGCGCTGATGTCACCAGCGCAGAATTACAGCGATGCACGATCGTGTATCCAGGGAGTGTGTGTGGGTGTGTGTGTGTGTCTCTACCTTTTAAAGCCAAAGTTCTTCCAGAGGCTACTGATGGTGGCCTGCACCCCTGGGCTGTTGTTCTCGTTGTTGGTCGGGGGCTTCTTGCCGGGGGGGCCCTGGGAGCCTGATGGCCTCCTTCTCAGACCACTGGCCCTGGCTGGGGCCACCGGGCGGAGCTTAGCTGTAGGCTCCGTCCCCTGGTTACTTGGCCTGGAGCGAGGCAACCCGGCAACCTGGATGGAGTGATGAGAGAGGGAGAGAAGAGAGGGAACCATGGGATGGAGGGAAGACAGAAAAATAATTAATTGGGATCCATATTTAAATCAATTGCAACATGCCAGAGTGATGCAGTTGAATCTACGGATCATCTCAACATCCTCAGTGGAAGGTATATGATATGATTGGGGCGGGGTGGGGTGATGCAGCCCTACCAGTGATCGGACCACCAGTGTTCTCTGGGGGTCCCGTGGAACGTGTGTGGGTCTCTGGTCTGAACCCTTTAAGCCCGCTTCCTGCAAGAGAGACGTTCCCATCAGACGCCGTGACATCACTTTCACATTTTTCTTTGATCTTGGTATTGCTATTATATAGACCGGGATGGGCTCCAGGTTAAAGGTCAGGTGTGGAACAAGGTGACCGTTTGTTTACTCACAGCATCCTCTTGGCATGGCGACAAGAGGCAAGAGGCTACGGAACCGGTCGTGTCAGCCACTCCTTCCACCTCACAGGAAGTGAGGTCACAGGGCTGCGACTGGGAGAAGTAGGCGCTGTCCTGGGAGGGTGGTGAGGCCGGCGGGGAGTCGTCCTCCAGGTAGACCACCTGGGGGGTGGGGGACTCTGCTGGCGGGGGGCTCGAGCCCCAGGAGAAACTCTCTGTTTGGCGCTGGTACCGCTGGAGCGCAGCGATGCTCGACACCACAGGCTTGGTGGCGGCTGAGGGTTTGATGGAGGAGGAGGTGGCGGAGGAGGCGCTGGGGGGCTGGGAGAGGCCGGACCAGCGGAACACCCCGAGGCCCTGGCTGGCAGGGGGAGGAGAGGTGAAGGAGGTAGTGGTAGGGCTGGGGGACGAGGTAGGGCTGGGGGTCTCTACGGAGGGTGCTTCGGGGCTGTCACTTTCACCATCATCCTCATCAGCGCCGCCACGGGCGTTCTCTTCCCCCGCGCCCGAGGGAGGCGCTGCATCATCATTATCATCATCTCTGGTGCTCAAACCAGGGGCCTCGCTGGATGCGCTGAAGAACCTGACAGAAAGGGAAGGGGGTCATGTGATCAGCAGGCATCAACCACACAGCTTAGGTGTGAAAACCTACACACACACACACCCAAACGGATGCGATACTCTTTCCTAGTTATAGGAAACGTGTGTCATTTGACTGTTTAAAAACTATGTGAAAGGTGCCAGGCCCGACTGCGCATGGCCTGGCACGCCCCCGCCCGGTCCCTATCTGCGGCGTGTTGCCTGGCCGTCCCCCTCCCCTCCCTGGTCCCTAACTGCCCTGGTGGCCTTGCCGTCCCCCTCCCCTCCCTGGTCCCTACCTGCTGCGCGTGGCCTGGCCATCCCCCTCCCCTCCCTGGTTCCTCCTCTGCAACAGGGTGGCAAAGCGGTTGCGGGGCCGGGGTGCGACGCTGCCACTGCCCCCTGGTGCCCTGGGAAGGGAGGGCTTTTCCTCCTGGTCCTGCTCCTCAGAACGGGCCCTCTTCAGGCCAGAGGAGCCCGTGTATAGCTGCAGCACGGCCTGGTCGGACAGGCTGGAGTCTGGGAGCAGGGGAGGTGGGTGTTTAGTGATAAGTAATGTGACAGGAGTGTCATACCAGGCGAGCAGTGGTTATGGGCATTCCTCCGGGCATGACATTATAATCTATATTATTCAATATAATTAAGGTTATTATTCAATGTAACTAACATTCACTTCATGAGAGCATTGGGGCATCTTTTAAATAGACCTACCTTAATGACACGCATCTGCATTCAACACAAATAACTTTGGATAAAAGCATCTGCTTAAATAACTTTCTAGTAGTAAACAGTAATGTTTGGTCCATATTAAGGTCGTTATAAAAATATAACATGCTTACATATAGAACCAGACATGAATGCCTCGTCTCTACAGAGAGACGCTACAACATCCCAGAGTGAGCAGGTGGAGGGAGTACTCACCCTCTCTGGGTCTCTTCACCCCCAGCGCCCTGCTGGGCAGACGCAGCCCCTGGAGCCCCACAACCCTCTCCTGCCCCCTGGTGGAGGGGGGTCTGGGGTGCTCCTCCTCCTCCTCCTCCTCCTTCTTCACCAGGCTGGGGGTGGTGGTACATCCAGCGGTGTATCCCCGGCTCCAGATGCTAGAAGAAGCGCCGGTACGCCGGGCCGGAGCAACAGTGTCCTTCCAGCGCCGGCTACGAGGTTTCACCGTCTGTGTGTGGGAGGGGTTAACTGGTACTGTTTAGTCGTCATGTAGCAGGAGGCTTTATCTGAGGTGACTTACAGGTGCTTTATCTGAGGTGACTTACAAGTGAGGCTGAGGACAGTCGGAGCAAATAATCGAAATTTAAGAAGTAGTAGTACGAAGAATTTCAAATGCCTGCATGACCAAGTTTCTGAAGAAGACAAACAACTGGACAGAGTGTAAAGAAGGAACTGTAGTAACCAGAACACGAAGTTAGCCAAATAAATGTTTTTCCTTAGCGGTAGTCGAGTGCAAAAAATCAACAAAGTAAACTGATGTATGTATTATATCTCATCTTTAACATGATGGTCAGAAGGATTGGTTCTGGGTACCGTACCGGCATTGCGGGTTTGTCCGGGTTGAAGTTGTCAATCTTCTCCATGGTGTTGAGGTCCAGGTTCCCCAGAGCCATCTGGTACCCTTTCTCATCCCCTTTGTTCCTGGGTTCACGTCGTCAAGGGCAACGCTTCCCCAAAAATGTACTTTTAAATATCAGGTATTTATTCAGTAGCCTCTATAAAACACCTCTCACATTCACATTAGTTTCAAGTTAGTCTTTGCTGTTACAGCACCACCTACAGGTGGTCCATGTCACTGCACACTTCATTTCATAACGATTTGGATCTAGATATTCTATTCTTTTCACTGGATTGTATTGGTTTGTTTTTATCCACGGCTCTTATTTTTATCCTACCTAATCACAACAATATAGTGAATAAACATACTTTAATATTAGAGTCTAATGAATGTTGTGCAAGTGACTGCATTTTATGACATTTACTTTGCATAATATGGCAGATAGACAGACAGCCAGACAGAAGGATACAGGCCAGCATAGCTGAGGGTACTGGGGTCCAGGTGCTCTGGGTAGGGGTTGAGAGGCACCACCTTGCGTCGGAGCGGGTCGAACACCAGCTGGTATAGGAAGGTGTTGTCGGCCTTGACGAAGCCCTGCAGGTACTCCTCCGGTACGGTCACGCTCATCTTCAGGTACTGGCCGATCTTCCGGATCACCTGGGGGAACAGAGAACCGGGTTCACGCCTTGCGTCCTATATAGGGTCCTAGCGCACAACTTCTACCTTTTCATTCTCTCGACCAAAAAAATAATTCTGTGTCTCGTCGGACCCGACCGCACTCAGAGCACACCGGAATGGGTGATAATTTCGTTAGGGACGTTCGTTGCGTTGTCAGACAGCAACCCACCTGCACATTAGGAATCAAACCCAGTGCCTGTTGGCCTGGAGTCAAACGTCCTAGCCACAAAACCATCCTTCCCCTTTAATAACATTCACAACTTCGTTCAATGAGTATGTTGAAATTACCCTTTCAAGAATTGAACAAAGTCTTTCCATTATGTTAGAGCATGTATCGTGTTGCTCATCAGCTTTTTTAATGGGCATCTGCCATGGACATTGGAATGATTTTAATGGAGAAAATTGGCTTTATAATGGAATTTGATCCAGCAGGAAATGTCATCTAGTTTTGGAGGCAGAGCCTCTGCATTCAGTTTCTCTCTCTGTTAAAAAAACTCTTTATAGGTTCATTAATAAGCACTGGTTATCAATATGCATGTAGTTTAGAGTTTGACAATAGTAAATAGTTGATTAATAGTACATAGGTAATCGTATCATTTTTAATAGTTTATCATTCTTAATAGTCTTGTAGTTACTAGCATATAGTTTGCTAATAGTATTTAGCGAACACCATGAGTATGTCGGTTGTTGAATGGCAAAGCCTATTATTGTCGCTGTGCGTGAACTCCGCGAGCCAGCTGCCAACTAAAAAGGATGTTGTCACGGCTCTAGGGCACTGTTCTTACACCGATTTGTTGCAAGTTGCGCAGCTCAGAAATGTTGATGCTCTGTGGGCAGTGTGACCTGCCTGCGACCTGCCTGTCCACACCAATGTCACAACCAAACTGCGTACGTGGACTTTCCACGATCCTCATTAACAGCCCATCACGGCTGCAGCATTAATCTTTTTAAGAATTAGAAAATAGGTCAGGCTCCGTAAATGTTATTTATTTATATCTAAAAACTTAGATATCATAGGTGCCCTCTAGTGCACCCCTCGCAGTTGTTACATTGTCATTGGAGAAATATTGTTGAAAGATATTGACAGCAAAATAGTGTTCTGCTATAGAACAATAAAAAACACAGACTTCTTTCTGTTATGATGCACCAGAGCCCTACTGGAATCAGTCATCACACTGGAATCTCTCTGCCGCCCCACACATCAGCACCGTGAACACGCACATCAACACCTTTCACATGCACATCAACATAGTGACCTTCACACACACCTCAGCACCCCTGCTGGAAAACATCCTAGGGTAACACTGCAGTATATAGTATGTTACTAGTATAAAGTTGGTGGACTAGTTAGTTGATAGTATATGGTTCTTCTCACTGTGAATATGTCGGGTTGTTGTTAATCGCTAATGTGTCCTTAGTATATAGTATGTTACTAGTATGTAGTTGAATGTTTATCGGGATGTTGTTAATAGCTAGCTTATTAATAGTATAGTTTGTTGACAGTACATTTAACAGTACATGGTTCTTCTCACTGTGAGGATGTCAAGTTGAGGTTAATAGTTTGATTATTAATAGTATAGTTTGTAAGTAGTATATTTAACGGTATTTAGTTCTCACTGTGAGTATGTCCGGGTTGTTGGCCATCTTGAGCAGCTTGCAGGCCTTTCCCAGGCCGATGCCGTACAGCGAGGCCAGGTAGTCACAGCCAGACAGGATGCACATGTAGCGGAACTTCTCTTCCGTGAACACGCCCCCCAGGGAGCGACAGCGACCCAAGTGTGCCTGGTCGATCTCCAGCCCGTTGCCCTCCTTGTCCATCTTCAACAGAACCTGACAAGCACAGTTACAGGCTCTTCAGTTGGACATCGTAAACGGAACCTGAAGCAGTTACATGCTCTTTAGTTGGACACTGTCAACAGAACCTGAAGCAGTTATATGTTCTTTAGTTGGACATCGTGAACAGAAACACAGTTCCATGCTGTTTAGTTGGACATTATGAACAGAAACACAGTGACATGCTCTTTAGTTGGACATTATGAACAGAAACACAGTGACATGCTCTTTAGTTGGACATTGTGAACAGAATCACATCTCTTGGCTTTCATTCCTCGTTAGAGCTCAATGGAAACCAACCAACCAATGAAAACCAACCAACCAAAAGAGTCCAAAGGAAGAGAAAGGGGAAGTTAGAAGCTTTAATGCAAAGCAACTCAGGGGAATGTATTTTTGCCCCATCATCTCCCACACTATACCACCCGGCCCATAGGAAATAGGTTATTTACTTTTGTAAAATAATGAAGAACAACATAAACTTTAAACATAACATCTAAACAGCTCAACTTCCTGGTAATATGAATCTAACCAGGGAGATCCTCAACACCATAGCGAGGCTAACGTAGACTTTAGAGGGGAGGAGAACGCGGGAGAGGGGAGGTTGAATGGGCAGAGGGGCAAGGTGTTTCTCCCTACACGCAGCACCACCACTGGATTAGTAACGCCACTTAAAAAAAAATATATACTAATTATGTTAGGTGCCCCAAATGCGATTTATTTAATTTAAAAACATATATCATAAGTGCTTCACTGGTGGGTGCCTACTGCACCCACCTTAATAGTAATATTGTCATTGGAGAAATACTGTGGAAAAATACTGACAAAATACTGTTTTACTATAGAAGAATAACAAATGCATGAGAGATATAAAAGAGAAAAAGTAACACAAGTGGCTTAATAATAGAAGGAAGCCTACATATTAGTTTGTGCAGAAGCGAAGCAACAGTATTATGAAACCGGGGGATGGCTACAAATTGCGGACGGAAAACAACGCTATTTGATCTTATGGGAAGTTGTCATATCATTGTTATTGGAATGAATGCACCAGAGGACTACTGGAATCACTGATCACACAGATACCTCTCTTTTCCTGCGCACATCAGCGCAGTGCAACTAACATACACCTCAGCAGGGCTGATGGAAAAGCTCTCTGGTATAACACTGGCGGGGGAGAGGTAGAGAGGAGAGAGGACGGGATAGACGGGGAGAGGGGAGAGGAGATGAGAGATAAGAGAGGGGACTGAAGCAGACCTTTTTGCAACCAAAGGCCAGCAGGTCAGAGTCCTCTGTGATGATGGCCTGGGCCAGGCCCGCCTTGCTGAGGAACGCCAGCTGGGCGTCCGCCTCGTAGGGAGCCACCACACAGTCAACTCCCCTGGCCCTGGCAGCCTGGGGGGAACACAGACAACATGAGACATAAAACATAGATGTCATAATGTTACGTAGCATAATACGGTCAATAATGTTTACCGCACATGTCCATTAGTTGACATTTACATTCCGTCTGTTCATTGGTACAACAGTGACATGGTGGCCTTGTGCTGACCTTGATGACATCATGGGCCATGGAGGGCGTGACGTTGACGGACTTTGTGAAGCAGTCCCTTGCTTCGGAGAGCTTCCCCTCACGTAGCAACTGCTTTCCCTTCTGGAGGTTAGCCTGTCTGCGTCTGGACAAACAACAACAGAATCACTGTCTAACCCCGACCTGTCTCTTTATTCACTTTCTAACTGCAGCTTGTCTCTATTCACTGTCTAACCTCTACCTGCTTCTTAATGACTCGTCTCAGTATTCACTATCTAACTCCTACATGTCTCTGTGTTCTCTGTCTAACGCCTACCTACTCCTTAATGACCTGTCTCTATATTCACTGTCTAACCCCGATAGGTCTCTGTATTTACTGTCTAACCCCTTCCTGTCTGTATTCAGTGTCTAACCCAAACCTGTCTCTGTATTTAAAGTCTAACCCCTACCTGCTCCTAATGACCAACACCTACATTTCAGTATGTAAATAGAAACCAGACTTAAATAGGGCATCATTCTTCTAAATTAAAAACAAAGCAGTATAATGTCCTTACCAATTAAAAGTGGCTTGATTTTCTGATGTTTGCCACATAAAGAGAAAGAGACGATTAGATAAAGAACTTACTCTCTACGAGACTTCTCCACCTCTTTCTTCGACGGCAGGTTGCATCCGTCGAACACCAGAATTGGTCTCACGTCAAACGACAGGAGCATGTCCACAAATTTCATACAGTATGTGACGTACCTGGGGATACGAAAATAGCACTCCATTGATGAATTATCAAAGGCAGTTAGCTATCCAAAGAAAACCACTGTGAACTACAAATTCTATAATTCGGTTTTAATAAAATGTAAACATACCATAGTTAATAATAAAAGATAAACATACTGATCTGTCGGTTCTCCTTTGGCCAGCTTTTCAGCACACGAGAAAGCCCCTTTATGCAGCCAGCAGTAGGTGTCCACGGCCACTGTCTGCCCTCGGTACTTCTTCACATGGACGGGTTCTGAAGCATCTTTGAGGAACTGGAGCAGTCCCTGGATTCCCATATCGACGGTTGGTTCTCTAACTCTGGTCTGGAAATCAGTTTGGATCTCTGAGGGGAGAGGAATAGTCAACATTAAGCAGGGAAAATAAAGCATAGAAACATGACAACACCTCACTGTTTTCAATAGGACCCCTAGTTGACACATGAACGCATTGTTGGGTCACATATTACGTGACTTATGTTTGTTGCTTTAGTATCCAAACAGTTTTTAACCACTTAGTGGACCTTGTACCACGTCTTTAGATCAGACTTGGACACTTCACAAGGATTTAAGTTTGTTGTTTGGTAACTGTTACTGGTATGATGTCTGTCTCACATGTCTGTGTACCATGCGAACGAAGTTCCTAACAGAAGACTAAGTTATTTGAATTTAATTGATTTGATGTTATGTTAGTTTGACCCACCGTCATTAGTTTTCAGAAACGACCAGATTCAGAACCGTCAACGTTTAAAAAGCATCGACGACCAACAGCTTTAAACTCTCAACAAAAAAAACTGCACCAAACAGAAAGATTGCAACTGAAAGAAGTGGATAAAGAAAAAGTTAATGCTCAGAACAGTTAACTAAACTAAAACTAAAACAGCTATTCTGTTGTATTTCTCAAGTATCATCGCAATGTGACTGAATTGAAAACGCCAGACACAATGTCAACTGCTTGCAGTTATTTGCAACCTGTCCGTGTCAGAGATAACGGAACAATGCAGTCTCTGACATAAATAAAGCATTCTTACAGATTGAGTGTTAAAAAGGGACGCCTACCTGTGTTTTAATGTTATGATTTCTGTGTACAACTTATCCAACCGTCAGTCTCTGCGCATATATGTTCATGTTTTAGCGGCAAAAGTGCCACAACGTCGTCAGCGGGTTCCTATTGGTCCAGAGTTTTCTCAGCCAATTGGAAGATGAAGAGGCAGGAATTAGTGAAACATGGGGTTGTGTGTCTGTGACAACGTCTCGTTAATGCCTCCCCCCTTCTTATAATGTCTGTAAATGTCCACTGTCCTTTTTTTGGAATCCATATACCGTGTCCTCCACAGTGTTTGTGTTATGTTCATAATTTCTGCAACTCCCCTCTCCCTCCGCTAGGTGACGCGGCATCTCCCCAGTGTGTCGTGTTGGGATTTGACGTGTCTCCTTTTCACCGATTCTCACTTCCTGCTTCCTACTACACAGCCCAGACAAAAACAAAATGGACTAGTTTTAACTTTCAGCGAGAAAATCAGAGCCGTTGAGAGTCTTACCGCCACACTGTTCTATTGAATCATAGACAGTCGCTCATTTAAATGTGATTTTTGTAGGACTTAAGGCGTCAACCATGCAGTTCTCTCCCACCAATGGAGACTTCACGTTCGTCTCGTCCACAGAAGCTGAAGGTAACTTCACAGCTCTGGCTAGCAGGCCTCATACATCAGCTACATGGTTGTTGTTGGTGTTATCATCATGGTTATTGCTATTGCTGTCATCATGATCGGCATATTCAAAGATATGGGGATTGTGAGTTGTTTTGGTTTTCATCGCACCATGATTGCACAGCGTCAAAGGGGATTCATTTAGGTCAGCATGCTAGATAATATTGGATAGAAAACTACATCCTCATTCTTTATGGACCCAGTCAAGATGAGTTGTTAAAAAAGCGAATTTACCAGATGATTGCATCCTACCTACAAGCATTGGCTTGATTGATGATCATTCTCTTCTTTTTCTTTTTTTTTACAGTAAAAATATCGTTTATTATAATATCAGAATCAGAAAGACTTATGCGAAACTTACCTGGCGATAAAACAGTTTAAAGTATTTTTTATCGACGTGTTTTTAATGCGTTTTTACTTTTAATTAACAGATTATTAGGCTGTCGTCTTAAAGTAAAGTAGTTGTGATATGTTTTAATGCCTTTTACGAACGGTTTTGCTGATGGTGTTTTATGTCTGGTGATAACTGTGTCATCTTAGTGTCTCAGTGTTAATGGCCAAAATGTTAATCCAATGCAAACATTATGAAACCCTCATGTCATTCCCATCGGCCCTAGAACTCAGCGGCACCATCGACGCCCCAGACGTCAAGCTGAACCTAGGCAGCGATGCTGGGAAGGATCCCTACGCCACAACGTTCCTGAGACAACGTGGCTATGGGTGGCTTCTGGAGATCGAGGAGGAGGAGAACGAAGACACCAAGCCTCTTCTGTGAGTCACAAAAACAAACAGTTCAAGCCTACAGAACAAACAAAATAGAAACCAAAACACACCCCTACTCACCATCATCGATATCCAAACACAGATTTAACATCCAATTCTGAACATTGTCAATTCTCAATGCGATACACGAAGGTTTATGAACACGAAAAGTTCATAAACTGTTGATAATGCCTACTTCAATGGTTGATTTTTGCATCTGTCCTTCTTATTGTGGATATATACATATTTTCGGTACATTTTTGTATCTTTATTCTTATTGAAATATATTTTTACGTCCCTTTTTAATAATAATAATAACTAGGACTGCTAGCAGTCGTACAAGGTATTCACAACCCACGCACCGCCCTTCTCAAGCGAATCACGGGTGTAGTCATTACTCCTAGACGCAACTATGCCTCTGGCAGGGGAGGGTCTTTGTTATTCACGCACATGCGCACACACGCACAGGCACGCACGCACGCAGACACACACACGCAGGCAGGCATACAGAGAGACACACGCACGCACGCAGGCATACAGAGAGACAGGCACACTCAGACATACAGAGAGACACATACTATGTACACATGTTAAGGGAGGGGTCCTCCATGTTCCTGGGAAGTTTCAAGTTCTTACAACCTTTTGCGGACTTGCAATGATAATGGAGCATTAGCACTTACCTTTGCATTTTTTCAACATATTGAAATTGCTGTGACCTCATTTTTTGAGCTATCGACTTCGACACACAATTTTTACACACATGTTCAGGAGGCTCGCCTCTATGTGACCCTATAGTAGTAGTTTAGTAGTTTTCAGTCCCTGACTACTTCTCCAGTGAAAATGTGATTTATTGAATATTTCCTTTTCTTTATTTTCGCATAAATCGGCCATTTTGAATTATTTCAAAATTCCAACTCTATTGTTGAGTAAGGCATGTCCAGAGATCATGTGGGTCATTTGAGCCTGTGGTTAATTTTAAGAGATTAAAATTTCAAAATGATTTTTTAATTTTTTCGAAAAATATCACTGTACAGCAAAATCTATCCTGATTTGAAAGATGTTTAGCATGCAAAATGAGGCATGTACCGCAAGTTTCAGAATTTTTCATCCATCAGGGCGGCCTAGGCGGCCCTAATTAAGACCGGAAGTTACAGCGCCCCCTATGGGAATTTTGGCACCAAACTTTTTCGAGATCTAAGTTAGAGTGATAACTAACTAAACCCAAAATTTGAAAACGTCAAACCCTTCCACCGCTGAGATATGGGCCGTCTAATTAAAAATAATACCCAACCGCTAGAATAACAATAGGTATCCACCGATACTCTGAATACCTGAATACTGAATACCTAATAATACATTTTATTTATATAGCGCTTTCTTTTCTTAGTTCTCAAAGACATTTTACATGAGATAAAAATACGGGACTAAAAAACAAAACAAACAATAAAAATGCCCCATTAAAACATTGTCATTTCTTATTATTGTCCTGTACGTTCTACTATGATATGCCCATTTCCCGTCTGGGATGAACAAAGTACATCTTATTTTAAATCCTTGCTAAACTTCAGACATGTGTCTTCCTTCTTACCAGGGAGGAGCTGGACATCGACCTGAAGGACATCTTCTACAAGATCCGCTGCGTGCTGATGCCCATGCCCTCCTTGGGTTTCAACCGGCAGGTGGTGAGAGACAACCCTGACTTCTGGGGCCCCCTGGCCGTGGTGCTGCTCTTCTCCATGATCTCCATCTATGGACAGTTCAGGGTGAGCCACGCATTGCTCTTGCCTTTACATTAATTTAGATAAATAAAGTATAAATTAAGTCCTATTATTAAAGGCACATTTATTTGGTTAATAGGCAGATTCAGACTGAGTTGGGTATTGTGATCCAAAACAATAGAACCGTGGACAAAACTCCAATTCTTGTGTGATTTAATGTTTTTCAATGGCCAGCAATCCTTAAGAAGGATTTATTCTAAGAACTAGGAAGGACTAGTATGCTGCGATCTAAAGTAAATCTAAATCTACAATCGCTGGCCGTGTAGGGATGTGTAGGCCATCCTGGGAGCGCTGGAATCATTAGCTTTTGCCTGTCATTGTCCGTCAACACTGAAATCCTGTCTATGCAGAGAGGAACGCTTCTTTGTGGAGTTCTCTCTCCTGATTGGATAAAGTGGGGTACCAGACAGTTTTTTTCTCTTTACTGCAGAGGGGAAAGACTGGGGGATGGCTGTTTGAATATTGAGCTATGTCACACTTATTTTAACAAATAAATATTGCTAACAGTGTATTTAAGCGGTAAGCTAGCCTGTGTTTTACATTCTGAAAACCAGTGCGGCTCCTATAACCCTTGCTCTCTGGTGTTCCTGAAGGTGGTGTCTTGGATCATCACCATTTGGATATTTGGCTCGCTAACCGTCTTCATACTGGCCCGTGTTCTTGGGGGAGAGGTAAGTTCCATGGCCACAAGAAACGTAATGATGATACATTTGCTTACTGTGTCATCATTAATTACGGGGACATTGTTTCTGTTACAATTGCTCCATATAGAAAATAAACAGAGTACTACACAGTTGAGATACGAACCTACAATCCTTTGACTGGGAGTCCAACACCTTAACCACCAGACTATTCTGCTGCCACCTAGCCTCAGATTGTGTCGTCTGTCCTCGCCAGGTGTCCTACGGCCAGGTCCTGGGTGTGATTGGCTACTCCCTCCTCCCGCTTATCGTCATTTCTCCACTGCTCCTTGTCATCGGAAGCTTTGATGTGGTCGCCACGGTTATAAAAGTGAGTAGAGGACCTCTGGTGATCGATTTCATATTTTTCCTGAAATCGTTTACATACATTCCATTTGGTGAGCATTTATATCAAAAGCCTCTTATTTTAACTTTCGAGAATGGCAGTAGGATATGTAAACACAATGTATTCTCTATTTCTTTAATATATATATAAATGTCCATAAAAAAAATTGTTGTAAACATTAACGGGTCCTATACAAGTCGGCATTTAATTATAATTCCATCATAATCAATGTCCGATCACATAATTGCTTGTAATAATAAATTAGCAAAGCACTGTAATCAAGGATTTGTTTTTTAATAGTAGTAGTGAGCTCATAGTTGAACCAGCAGTGGTCTTGAGGAGAGAGCAGTCATTGTGTTTATTGCAGGTATGCCCCTCTGGCTCTTCATCTTGCCACACAGGTTTTGCTAAAATGTTCCCACACCCTCAGACAGTTCAATATGATGTATATATCTTATACTGTTAGGCATTAAACAATAGGGTGTATACCTTATTTTGTTAGGCAGAAAAAAATTGACGTCCCATGGTTAGTAAATGTATATGTCAACATATATGTAAAATGGTAAATTAAATAAAACGTTGGAGACAGCACCATCTGTCGTGAGATCCTTGATGTTGCAGTTGTTTTCTGACAACGTAGCAGGCTATAGTTGCATAACTGTTTGTTTTTTATGCTGCCTCCTTGGTTTTGATGTACGGTTAGTCTTAAAGAACAGCGTGGGCCAGTGGGGTAATTGTTTTATGCCTTAGAATAGTCTCTGACCAAGTATGACTAAACCTGATGCTCTTTTTTTTTTTTAGCTATTGTGGTGATGTAGTTATGTCATAACACTAATGCCTTTGTGTCTTTACCCCTGCAGCTTTTCGGTGTGTTCTGGGCTGCGTACAGTGCCGCATCGCTACTTGTGGGAGATGAGTTCAAGACCAAGAAGCCCCTGCTTATATACCCCATCTTCCTTTTGTATATCTACTTCCTGTCACTATATACCGGCGTGTGATTGGACGAGCTGCTGCTGTGGACCTTTTGTGGGATTGGGACTGCAATGAGGCGAGGCAGGAGGATTCTTTCCACAATACACTACAAAGCATGGAGT
Source organism: Brosme brosme (assembly GCA_900302425.1). NCBI lineage: Eukaryota > Metazoa > Chordata > Actinopteri > Gadiformes > Lotidae > Brosme > Brosme brosme. Next base: position 34,320 of record OMKX01056085.1, read on the forward strand.
TACTTATATTCTTTTAAACAGCTCTGTTGTCTTTTTATACAACTGTCAAAATCCTAGACGGTGGAAATTTGATGTCGAAGTTAGATATTGGTGTATATACTTGTGTCTGTTAGGCTTATGTTAAATAAAAAAAATAGTACAACCATGTACAGGTTTAACCGAAAAAGCCGACGTCAGTTCTCTTCCGGCCCCTTTGGAAATCCCTCTTGTAATATTGTAGTTCTGACATCCGGAAGCTAGTATCACTAAAAAATATTTTATTTCGATTTTATTTTATTTTTTTGTTCGTTCTTAGCAATTTAAAACTGTGGTGCCAAATTCTCGAAGTTGATTTTGAAATCGTGAAAGATGGCATGAGTGAGTTCTGCTGAAGGAAGAAGTGGTGTGGTTCTTAAAAAAAGGCCATTTATATACTTTTTTGTTTTCCACATATAGTTTTCTTAACTTATTGAATATCACCTGGGATAGGGGTTTAGCTGGAATGCTTTCAGTGAATTAAAACATTGTCTTCTTAATATCCCCCCTACTGAGTCATCATTTGGAAGACTGCTTTCACAAATGTTAAACATGCTGTTGTCCTCATTCCCCAAACAACCTAACATTCTCTCTATTTTGATCAAAGCTGTTGCTACCTTCGTCTCTACTGGGGGAAGTTCCATACTTTTTTCCATGTGGCCGACATTCAACAGTGCCAGTTTCAGGCAATCACCGTGCAGAACTGGACAGACGGATGGAAAATAAACACAAACAAAGGTTTATTGATGATAACAAGGTTATCATAGTCCCAGTCTCAAATGGTCTCACAGGCCCCAATAAAGGACACCCCTCACCAAAGCCCTCCTAAGGACAAGGGGAAAACTCCCCGATCACCCAGACAGAAACATTGAACACAGCAGAAAGATCCCTCATTCCAGGAATGGCGGAATGGGCGAATTATAATGGGATATAACATTCAACATATTTCAAGTATTGACTTTTCAATTTCCCTTTCTGAGCAACGGTTTGAAGAAATATAAGATGTACATTATTAATCCCAGACGGAAATTTGGTGGGGGCGGGGGGGTGTTGATGAAAGTGGTTCACCCTAGCTTTAGGGACATGTAAAACCACCTCATGTATATTATATTTAGAAGATATTGTTTAGCCCATGGCACCACTCAATGATGTAACCTTGGCCCCAAGCACCACGTGGGGATGCAGAATAAAAAAAAGTAATAATACAAAAGAAGCATTACAGGGTAATAAAATAAATGAAGTTCACATAACAATGCCAGCATCATTGAGTGGTTATCTTCCTGAATGTAAAAATAGTGACAAGATTTCACATTTCGTTGGGAGTGTAATCTATAAGCGAAACTAGCAATATTTTTGAGTTTTTCTGTGATTTCCCCAAATTACCATTTGGAATAAATAAAGAATATCTTATCTTCTAATAGTTTTTGTTATACATGTATTATAATCTCTAATTTTAGAGTAAGGAAAAAATAAATAAACATAAAAAAGGAATACACATTTTCAGAGGTCGATATCGATGTTTGTCAATTTGTTGTTATCGCGAGACGATCTATTATAGTGCGCTTGTTATTTATTTATGTATTTAACAGCTTTCCATAAATTAGAAATTATGATTAGTTAATACATTAATTAATTAATAAATATTGTGGGGAATGAAAAAAGTTACAAAAGTAGCTTAACGCGTCTGTTCGAAAAGGCCGTTAACGACGACTTTCAGTTTGTTGTCATTCTACTTGATGTTATCGCGAGACTAGGTTCGGGTACGTTTGTTCCTGTTCACCTGACGTGCGTCTGACAGAAAGCCTGCCGGAGTGTTCCCAGTACTACAGATGGTGGCGGAGCAGAGCTACTGTACAACGCTAACGGGCGGCGGAGACCAAGAAGAAGTAGCCGCTGAAGAAGAGCCAGAAGTGGCCGAGGAGGAGGAGTAGTAGTAGCTTGGAAGTCTCAATTCTTGCACATCTCAACACATTGCTCATATCGGCCGTGATCTACACAGACACATAATAAAAAGAGAAGGGAGAAGTAGAGGAAGATGGCGGCCGCGGCCTCGCCGGGCTCCGGCTCGTCCGCCGCCTCAGACTGGGCTGTGCTGAGAGACGGCTGCCTGCGCTGCGACGAGCAGGGCCTGCGAAGCCTCTCGTACCACCCGGCCCTGAACGCTATCCTGGCCGTCACCAGCCGGGGTAGCATTAAAGTCATTGACGGGACTTCTGGGGCCATCCTGCAGGCGTCGGCGCTACACGGTCAGTTCCCCCGGAGACGAGTGACATGGGTTTTTAATCGCAAACTTGTTTCCCCACAACCTAAACACCCCCGGTTGTCAACAACCACTCATCCCCGGGTTCACGTTAAGCTAGTGCTAGGCTAGCGGCATGGCTCTTCAGGCCTTTGTAGATCACCCGGGAATGGGTGATTGTGTACAAATGCATCGGGATATCACAGCTAATACAACATGTTTCTGTGATCACCCCATGAGGCGTGTGCTTATTGTGTTCTATTTTAATCTAATATGGTCCATTACTGACATCCCGGTAACAGCTAACTCAGCTAGCGTAGCGTTAGCATAGCAGTCTACCCCAAACCAGCACGCCTTATATTCCAGTGTAATGGTAGAATATATTGTTGTACATCGTTTGGAGATGAGGTGATGGTTGATTCGTTTTCATTGTAACATTGTTGACATGTACGTCAACACAATGCACTGTGATTCAAGCGGGTGGGTGTACTTGTACCACCACTAGTTCTACTACCACACCACCTTGTAGCTGCCGAAATATCCCGCATACTGTCACTCATCTAGGGGCATGTTATTTGTGTTTGGCATGACGTACCTTGTTTGCCGTAAGAGTCATGGAGTTTGGATGCGTTTTTTACACATCAGTAATCCCCATAATAGTTTGAATTGATGAATGGACAGTTTCAAAATTTTACCATTGCATAACGTTGCATGTTAAATGCACACGTTTGTCAAGGAAGCGAGTTCTTGTCAAGGAAGCGAGTTCTTGATTCGCAGTTTTCTACATATTGGAGCATACATTTTATATTTGTACACTAGCAATTGCTGCCCAGTCCAGTTTTACACATTTGGAATGCATCTTTTTCTAGTTGATAACATTTTAATTTAGAATGTCATTTCATAGTGACTCGTTCTTTTGAGTAGATGCAACGTGTACTATTGCACAATGTGCTGTTACATATGAAAAAGAACCACACCAGGCATTCAATATATATTATATAAAGTTAGTTATTGACCCTTTACTTGCTGACAGATTGTTTCTTTAGCCTTTGTGTTCCCAAGAAACCCCTTAGCGGCATGCTTTTTTTTTTTTTTTAGAAAAATGTCGTCCCTATGGTCTAGATATTATTATATTCAAGCTAAGAGTGCAGTACAGCATATATCAACATCTGTTACGTTAGAGTTTGAGTAGGTCCTTATGCTGTCTTTCAACCTCCACTAATGTTTACATATTCCTATTATAAATATGGGTAGTTAATTACATAGTCTTGAGTTGACGGAACAAGCTTGTATTCAATGGTAGTGCGAGCGCTGGGTGATCATTTTCTGTACATTATTTCTCATAATATATTACCATGTTGTAGCATTAGGACATTACCAAGATCTGGCCTCCTAAAGGAGCCTGATGCCACACCACTACACTTGAACCAAATGGGCTGATCCCTAGCCTGGCCCTCATTGATGATCCTGCTTGCCTAGTGCTCTTTTCAGATGGATCTAATGTCAACATTGATTGCCAATTCAAATATTAATTACATCATAATAATGTCCTCCGGGATCAATAACCTCATCTTTATCTGTATAACTACCATAACCTCAACATACACTTGAGGTTGACTGTTTGTAATTCATGCGCAGCTTTCATAAATCCATTCTCTTGGCTGATTATTAATGTGAACTTGAATCTAATCAATCATAACTTTGTAAAACCATGCATTCCATTTTTCGTTTGACTTAATTTTATATTTTTATTCATGGTACAATATTCACTGTTCGTTGTTCTTTGGGAGAGCTTGGCCCCTAGAGCTAAGGAGTGTCGTCTGATGTGGGCCTTTTGAGACTATAATTATGAACTCTCACAGATACTACATGGATATGTTTACATATGCTACAGCTCTGGCCTTTTACCAGGAATAATGAAAGTCTCTTAAAGAAACATGTGTATTCCCGAGTCCAACAGCCATACTTTCAAATCAATACCGTCATAACATTTTTTCCCGCCATGTAAAACAGTAACCAAGCTGAACTTCATGTGCACATCAAATTGTTTCTCCTTGCTTCATGATAAAAGGTATTTTCTCTGGGCTTTTGTCCCCAGCACTACTTTAGGAGATCGTTTTTTTGTCTGAAAAAAAAAAGAAGTCTATTCTGGAGTTGCTGAAATATTGCAGGGTTTGTAAATATATGACCCCCAGCCAATCCAATGGTTATGTTACTACTATTTATTACTTTGTTTGTATCACTATTATCCGCAGTCACCTGCAGGGAGTTTTTTTTATATCCATGTAATTAAAGAGTAATGTAGGGGTTAGGGCAACTTGCTCGATGTGCCTACACTACAGGGTATACTGAGGACATTGGGGTTTGAACCCAGAATCTTGAAACACCCTCTTGATTATCCTGCCCATGCAGCCTCTGTTCTCCTAACCTCCACGCTCAATAAGCTCTGACCTTATGCCTAATGTTTGCTGTTCTCTCTCTCTATTTATTCTCTCTCTCTCAGCCAAACCCGGTGGTCGTGTCCGGTGCCAGTACTTCCCAGCAGTGGACAAGGTGCTCTTCGTGGACGACTATGTGGTGGGGTGCAGGAAGGACCTGAACGGCATCCTCCTGCTGGACACCGCCCTGCAGCCACCGGTCTCCAAACCAGAGGACATGGTCCAGTTGGAGCTGCCCGTCACGGAGGTAAGGAGGACCCATCTGGCTGTTGTAGTTGTTGCTAGTTAAGGCACGATTTGTGTTGAGGAGCTGCCATGGATATGGCAGCTATTGGGTGGGTCTCTACGCCAGTGATTCTGAGAGGTGCGTGTAATCTACGGTGGCGGCCTCTGGATGCTGTAGACATGCATGGCCTACCTATGGTGGCTTTTTGACCCCCAGTGTATAATATGTTGATGACGTAGACACCAATGGCCTACCTACGATGTCTTTTTGACACAGAAAATAATTCAACCTTTAGTTACATCTTTGGGTGAGGTTATAGTGGTTTGTTTGAATGAATGAATGAACATAAAGCTGCAGTTGTTGTATGAATGTTCACCTCTTTGTAGAGGATATGCTAACACTGCTTGTTGTCGCTCCAAATAACATAAAAAAGGTTAAATTCATCAATGTTATCGTATTTTATTTTAGAGTGATCATCACCCACCAATCCCCTTTCTCTTGTTAAAGTCGCAATCATGGGAAAAATTAAGTGGGAGGGGTTTTGGGAGTGTCGATAGTACGATTAATGTAAACCATGAGAGAGGTCGGGCTGGACAGCATTTTTTTTTTTTAATGTCAGTTATATGATGTGATTTCATTGATAACATTATTAAAATCACTATTGATCAGCATTGAACATAGATATTTCCATGTACTTTTAAGCTAAGAGCTAGTTGAAATGTCCCACATAGCGACTTTAACCCAAAAAGGAGAAAATGAATTACTTATTCACTTGTCCCCATGTCAGTCAAAGCTTAACAGATGTCTTTTCTCAATGCACAAGCAAAACAGATAAGCTCTGCATCTTCTCACATAGCGATGACCGTGACTGGATTCTACCAGAAGCACTTGGAACACTCGCCGTAACATGTGGCAACGTGAACGAAACAGTCGATTTTTGCCATGCCTCAGCACGGCAAAAATGGACTTTAAAAGTTTTGTTCTGTCATGTCGTTATCACAATATAGTAGTAGTAGTAGTAGTAGATAACTTTATTGTCCCCTTGGGGCAGTTGGGTTTGCAGCACAGTCGCAAGGCACTTCAAGACATGACACAAACAAATAGTCCAGACACCGACAGACATAACATGAGAACATCACACACTACAATACAATGCACTATACACCCTTGAGTATGACCAGGCCAGCTGGACATTTAGCCTATTTAGGCTGATTTAAGGCTTTTATGGCTGATCCATCAAAATAATCTCACCATGCTGTACCCACAATGACAGATATACTTCTTACTCTTCTTTTTGGAAGAGGGACTTGTGACTAAAGGCTGGTATTGTTTTGCTGACGGACGTTTAAGTGGTTACCCTGCTCGGTGCATGGCCCGTGCCCAGTGGTAGTTGGGATTAAAACATTTCTTTGCTTCTTCAAATCACTCTCCTGGTGGCACAGTGAGAGGCTTGGCAGACAGGCACCCAGTTCCTGGGGCAGCAAATCTTTTTTTAACTTTCATATACACCTAGCAATAGACCGTAGCAATAAAACGCCATATACGTTGATCACTGGAGTGACTAAATAACTATCCTGTCAACCTCAACAAATTGATCAGGCATCTTATTTAACTTGAAATCAACTCCAATGTCACAAACATTTTATCTGATCTTTTGATGATGTTGTGATCTCCTCAGATTTTTAGACACCCGCAAATACTCTCCATGGTTACCACTAGAAGGATGAGATGCTCTAGATTTTTTTTTAGTTTTATTTAAATGTAAAACCTTTTTTCACGCCAAATACTGTCCCGTTTATTATGCTGTGACACCCTTATGTCCCATCTGGGATTAATAAAGTACGTCTTATCTTTAGTGCCCTGCTGTGCAGTCAGATTGAGATGGAATGAATCGAGTAAACTACAGAAAATGCAGAGGAGGGCTATTTTTTCCAGCCTACTATCCTTTCTCCTTTCCTTTTTAAACTTGTCTTACTTAACAATTGGTGTTAAAGTTGAAAAATAAATTTCAGCACTTTAAAAGGGTGAAAGCCTAGAAAGTTTGATATTTCTTGGCAATTTCCCTAATTTAAAGTCAGAAAATCGTAACGTCACTTGAAGGTAACTGATCGTACCTAATTGGAGGAGGCAGGTGTAAACATGTGATAACTGTTGCTTACTGATATTCGGACTGCATGACTGTCTCTGTACATGACTACACTTGTAGGCCTTTCAGATATAAACTGAGGATGAACTCCGGAGAATCAGGTCCGAAGATGGTCAGGAGTCGCCATTTCAAACATGTAACACACAACAGGAGATAAGCCGTATCAGGCGTGTTCACACATATTGGGGATACATACGGGAAGTAACGCAGAAAGTATGCAGCGGAAGTCACAGTGCTTTGTTTACACATTGAAGATGGCGGGTGAGGCTCCCAACTCCGTATTGCTGACTCTTTTTTCAGTGATATCAATACTGCATTTATTTAGATGCATCCGCAATATAAACAGACGAGTGGAACGCAGAAAAGTTGGAACGCAAAATGCAGGCAAGAAAAGAGAAGTACATAGTAGCTACACTCGGTGCTCCCGGTTTCGCGCCATTCGCACGATAGAAACGTCATCAACACGTCTGCAACACGCCCACTCGCTGTAAATTCTCAGACTCTCCGGACTTGAAACTAAGGGCCTGGTAGATTTCACTCCGGAGGCTCGGATTCTGACATTTCTGTTCACACATACAGCCCCACCGGGGATTATATGGAGAAGGTCAGACTTGCGGTGCATGTGTGAAAGACCTATTAGTTTGGTCTGACCTCCATTGTGCTTTCATGCTAATGGACACACCATGACAGTGAGGATCTACACAATTAAGACATGCTAGCTAAATAGCTCTCTGGCTAGTCATTTTACTGGCTCAGTAGCTACACTACCGCTACAGAGAGAATTTCTCTTATTTTCTCCCTTCCCAAACAGGAAAGAGCGTAGTATTTTGTTACATCAGAAAACTTCAGCAAGTGACCATCTTAACATAATTATTTCCCTTTTTAGAAAAATGTTCGACAAGGAAGCACAAAGTAGAAGTGGTAGTCGTTGAAAGTTTGAAACTACGCATTAGAGTTTCTGAATTATTTATTCATATTGAGCACTTCATTGGTATGAAATTGTCATTCTGCCTGTAGTCATAACTTTAGAATTGATCAGACTTTTGACTAACGTGTGTGTTTTCTGCGTCCAGGCGCAGCAGATGCTGTGTGCATGTCAGGAGAAGATCGACGTGTCCAACACAGAGGGATACGACCTCTTCATCACACAACTCAAAGAGGGCGTGAAGAATACCTCACACGAGACGGCAGCCAATCACAAAGTAGCCAAGGTGAGTCACATGACATGCCTCACTCAAAGAAACGCAGACTTGCTGCTTTCTCTGTTATGTGTGTGTTGTCGGTCCAATGGAGTGGAATCAGCTACGATAGCAAAAAATGTAATGCAATGTTTTTTTTGTTTTTTTTGTTGCCCTGAGAGATGCTATAGTGTGCACGCGTGTAAAATGATCAAATCCCTGCCTCCCTGGAGGTAACGGGTAATAGAAGCTGAAATCCGCCTGCAGCACAGGATGTTTCCCATGCTACCATTTTTAATTAACGTCATTTTATGCCCCGGGGGATTTCCCGGGGTACCCAAGTTCTACATTGAGACGGACAAAATCCAAAAAACATTCTCAGTTTGCATTGTTGGTACGTTTCCGGTTCCCTGTAACCCTCCATACCACCGCAAGTGAAACTAACTTCATTACTTTCAGTATTACACACAAAGTGAAACTAACTGACTATCTAGGATATCAGCTAGATAGTGGTTCTCATGCCAAACTGAAGCTGAGAGACGAAGCTAGGTTATTGAAACCTTATCTTCTCCCCACACACTTCTAATTAGTCAAGTCAATGTTATTCGCATAACCCTTAATCACAGTTTCAGTATCCCAAGCCCTATTTAATGACTCCCCCTAACCCTTGTCCACCAAGGAGAAAGGAAAAACTTGCTTAATTATCATCGAAGAAACCTTGAGAAGGAACGCAGAGAGAGATCCCTCCTTCTAGGTATGGCAAGGGGTGCAACAGGCGCCATAATGGATATTACATAATGGTAGCATTACATGACAGTAAAATTATCGCACAAGTTGTGGGGCGCCACTACAGCCTTTGGCTCAGTAGTAGGCTCTCGGGCACATCCATAATTAATAACCATGTCATTCATCTTCACAAGAATTATCAGAATTCCTGAATTTTGCAAATATAATAAATAGTTTTGAAGTTATTTTGTATCCACCCATAAGATGTAAAGCCCTGTCCATCCTCACTTTAAAGACATACAAAAATAAAATATCCAATCACGTCACTCCTACGCTTTGTTGCACTCCCTCTTTAATAACCTATTCAATTTAGAAATATGTTGTCCTAAGCAACATATTTACATGTAACTCTGTCTGCAGTTTCACTTTCTCTGCACAAGTCTCTCCCTGTCCTTACGAGCATGGCTAACAAGCCCAAACCTTTTTTATCTCTGTTCATCTAATCTGCTGTGCTTGCTGTTCCTGTGCTCCGTCTCTTGCTAGTTGCGTTGTCATGCACTTCTGCCTCATGCCAGGCTGGAAGGGGAAGCTAACACACTAGGTAGCGGGCTAGCGACCTTGCGTCAAGCACAAAAAGAAAAGGGGACAACTGGCCAGAGAGGTGCATCCCACATCTTCTGTCATTATGATGGAGAGGTGTGTGTGTGTGTGTGTGTGTGTGTGTGTGTGTGTGTGTGTGGGTGTGTGGGGGTGAGTGGGGGTGTGTGTGGGAGAGGTGTGTGTGTGTGTGTGTGTGTGTGTGTGTGTGTGTGTGTGTGTGTGTGTGTGTGTGTGTGTGTGTGTGTGTGTGTGTGTGTGTGTGTGTGTGTTAATGTCTTTATGGAGT
>OMKX01056089.1:0-10949 GCA_900302425.1 Brosme brosme
AAACACGATTAAATATATGAAGTGAATATTAAAAACAAAAAGGTGTTTGCTTGTGTGTGTGCGTGCGTGCGTGCGTGCGTGCGTGCGTGCGTGCGTGCGTGCGTGCGTGCGTGCGTGCGTGCGTGCGTGCGTGTGTGTGTGTGATCTGTGCATGTGTGTGTGTTTGTGTGTGTGTGTGTGTGTGTGTGTGTGTGTGTGTGTGTGTGTGTGTGTGCGTGTGTGTGTGTGCAGGATGTTTGTGGTGCAGCAGGTACCAGAGAGCAACCTGCTGATGCTGGTGGTGCAGGCAGACTGCGACTGCTCCAGGCAATACCCACCAATCACCATGGAGCCCATGGAGGTCAAATATATCCTTCCTGTGTGTGTCCTCAGTGGAGCAGCCCCTCAGTGTGTATTGATTTGCGCTACAGTTACTCAGGGCAGGGTGTTGTTGTGGGGAGAGAGGAGAACTAACTTTCCCGGTCAATGCACCACAGTCTCAAACCCGCCTGTGGCTCGGATTTCCAAGTCCCGGGTAGACTCCCCTTAGATTCTTAGAGCAGGGAAGTGGATTAATGAAAGAATATTGTTAGACCCTTCAACAATGACACTATTTTCTGTGAGGTGGGCTTGGTAATGTAGCTTCATTCAGTCAATGTGCAGGTCCAGCAAAGGATAATATTAGGTTAATACAAAATGTATTATCAGGGTATTGATGAAAATTAAGAGCCCCTTTCTAGACCACAGGAACAAGGTTTCACTTGGGAATGAATACTGACGTTATCTTTAAAGGAGAAGCAAACCACCTGACCCTTTAAAAAAAAATGCTTTCATGTTTTTGTGTTCATTCCGGGGCTGCTAGCACCCTTGTGAACGCCCCTTCACTTCCCTTTCAATAAGCGGACGACAGGTGTGTCGCAGTAATGCTTGATCAGCAGGTGACCGAGTTACCATATCAGCCAACCCATGCTATAGCATGGGTTTAACCTAGAGAGGGAGTCGTCTACAATGCAAACCAATCTAAAAGCGCTGTTGGGGTTTGGTTCTCCTTCAGATAAATACTTACAATACACACCAATGGAAATAGACTCAGTGGAAAGAGCTCCTCTCTACATCTTCCTTGACCTTCGCTGTACATAACGCCTCGGTGAAGTGCAACAGAATGAGGTCGCAGAAGGTTCGCCGGCGCCCGGAATCCTGCCACGCCTACCATTCCCAGGTCAGGGTTGTGCATCCCGCCCTCCGGGGTTGTTGGTGTGTTACGCACAAGGCGTTCATTAGAGGAAAACTGTCACGCTCTACCTTTTTCTAGTATAGGAGAGCTAATAAACCATGAAAGGTTGGCCCACTGATGTCATTGGGTCAATCTGGACCAATGGAGAAGACAAAGCACTGACCAATGATGTCAGTGGTCCGTTATTTTGGTCGGGAATGGCTCCCCTTTAATCTATTCAGCCATTTAGGAGTAGCTTCTATCAAAAGTGACTTCGATTAAATTCAGACACATGTCATCCATTACTTAGCGGTAGCTGACAGATATTGTACTCATAGAGGACTAGAGGTAGGATGTGGACACATGGAGATCTGTACCCAGTGTGTTCAGGCGGGGAGTCGAACAACCGCCCAGCCGCTTTACTGCCCTGACCCCTGCTTTAGGGCTCAACTTGATCAGTTTCCCTAATACGTTCACAGGAAAACGCCAAGGACTGCGGAGGAGCGTGCGTCATCTCTCTCTCCATGTCGCTCTTCCTCATCTGTCTTTCCTCCACGCTGATATCTCGATGACCGGGGTCTTCGTCATCTAGTTTGGGCGTATTGTGCCGTCCTAATGGCTCCCACGATGGACCTTGTTTATGTTGCAGGTTACTATGAAACTTCTCACACCGGGAGATGAACAACTGAACCGTCCTACATGGATACATACACTTCCTGTCAGCTGTGTAGGAACTGCCATCAGTCAAACATTGGGAAAGCGACGTGATCACTCTGAAGAGACAGGGAAACAACAGATCGTGTTTAAGATAATATGCCGAACTGAAAAGCAGCAATGCTCCGCTCTGACGTCAACTGCACATGTGGAGGATCAGAAACGATCGGACGACTGGTTGCAGTGGCCTTTGAATGTAAATAGTGATTATGGCAGAACACCCGGTCTCCGTGGAGTGTTACATATTGTCCAATCAGCAACAATTTGCCTCTGAGGAGAAGAGCAGCCACTTCCTGGAGGTAGTGATATGGAGGCATGTTTGGTATATGATTTGCTGTTGTTTTCAATAACTTTTACATTATTTGGTGTTCATAAGGGCTGGAAGCGCAATGCTTAGAATAGGATTCTGAATTCCTTCATTTTTCTTTCTGTTTAATAGAAGTACTGTAGTTGTATGGCTAAACACCTCAAATATGACGACCACATTGGCAAGGGCTGTGGATGACACAATTTTAGCAGCAAAAAAATGAATCAGCAAATAATTATTGCAACAAAAAAAACACTTGATAATGTCAATCCCTTTAAAAATGTTGCTGTCTGTCAAAATGTCTGTCAGTGTGTCGGTCAGTGTGCATAGCGAGCACGGAGAGATGGCTGGGGAAACAACGTACAGTGAAGACATTCCAGATATTGAAACCCCTATAAAACATTGTTTTGGAAAGAAATATTACGTTCTACTAGAAATCTATGATAATTTACATTTCTGCTTCCTCAAATACATTTCTTTTTTTTTTATATCTGAGCAAGACTGAATGCGCTTGTGCACTCAGTGGCTCATTGCATCTAATGGATTCCCCTGACGTATCTAATTATGGAGCAGTCTTTGTTGTAAATACAACTCTGATTCTGATTGCACTCATTCATTATTGTATGTCTACTTGCATGTTTTAAACTTTTTAAGTGATTTTGGGCTACAAGTGGCCACTTAGCTCTTTAAAAAGAAGAGTCATGAGATTTTGTACTCGCCTAATTTAATTTTGCATGCATTCAGGATTATCTGATTTCACTCTTAATTTATCTGAAATTTGTGTGTGTAACAGTGTCTGAGAGTGTGGGTGTGTGTGAGAGAGAGTGAGAGAAATGGACATGCATTTGCGCGTGCATGTGTTTATGCTAGTGTGTGTGCATGTGCGTATGTGTGTGCGTATGTGTTTGTGGTAGTGCAGGTGTGTATGTTTTGTGCAGCAGGTAATCCAGTTGTTGCATAATGTAAACCTTCTGTGTCTTGCTGAGAATACAAAAAACAATGTATCTCTTATTGCACCGCATTGTATCATTTTACTTTAAATGTAATTATTTGATTTAAGTCTGGTATAAGAAGTAAATTGGTTCCCATTCGTTTGTTAGTGCTGTGTTTGATTTTGTAACATATGGACTGTTTAACAATGTCATTATTGATACCAATACCCAGGTACTCAATTAGAAAATTCTGCATTCAACGACATGAGAAAAAACAGAGTTTCATGCATTATTTCATGAGTTAAACCTGAAACCAACACTAATGCTTAAAGAAATATGAGACCTTCTTTCTGGTCTTCCTTTTTTTTTACATTAAATACTTATAATCTATTTCTATTGTTCCCTGGCATCTCAATAATTGAAATACTTCCGATATTTTCTAATCTCAATCATATTGTACAGGTTTTTTTAAGTCCAGGTAAGATGTTATTGTTAAGTTATTATATGAGGATATATGTATTCGAAATATTGCTGCAGGCAGCAATGCAGGGTCTTCTTGATTGATGTATAAGTGAACTGAGTTGGGGTCTGGAGATATGTAATGAACCCTCCCTATTCCTTACTCAAATTAAGATTTTTTTTTTATATACTTTGGCTTGTAGTGGCCGACAATTTACCTATGCTGCTCTGCACAAATGTGAACGTCCCCTGAATGCAAGATGGATGATATAATGACTGAATAACATTGATCATAAAACCAGCACGGCTCAATGAACGTCTGGTTAGAAAAGTGTAACACAAATATATATATGGTACAAGAGTGATGAAGCCATGAAGGCAACAGGCTCGACACATACAAAAGGTATTTGTGTCAATAAAGTAAACAGTTAGGTCAATGGGTTAATAGTTAGGCTTTTGGACTTATTTTTTAGGGTAAAGCCATGAGGAGCTGATTCCGTTTATTGCTGAAAAAGTCTTATATGGGATAAATTATGCCGTTTTCCATGTTAAGCTTCTCCAAAGATCGGTGCAGACTTCACTGCACAGGCTTGATGTCCTACACGCTTGTTCAATGTGCACTCAATAACACACCCATATACATTAATTGCTTAGCTGTTGATCAGCTCATAATATTATTTTTTAATAACAAACGTCTTACTACAGTAACTATTCAGTATCACCATAGGATGGTTGTCCATATGTCCCAGTGCCTGGAATTCTAGGTGTCCCTGGCACTATGTCAGTAGGGTATAGGGTCCAACTCAACTCCTGGTTCGTTTTTGGAGTTAGGTCCAATCGTAACAAAACAACCGTTCTCATTTTGGCTTAATTTAATTTAAATAGCAGGCTGAGGCAACAAATAACAGATAAAACCACTTGCGCAGTAAGGCATGTCATTGTGTAAAATGAATAATAAAACGTGACCGGAGGGGGCGCTGTTCGGCGGTCCGTCCTCATCGTGCGGCTGGTTGAGGCGCACCAGACACCATAGGCTCCGAACCGCACGGCGGAGAAGGCGGCGTGGAAAATGGCGGACGGTGTCGACCACATCGATATCTACGCCGACGTAGAGGAGGAATTTACACAGGTATTTATTTGTTACTTTGGTAACATCAACAGGCAATGTTTTATCACCAGCTCCATTATTTGTGTTGTTTGGATTAATTTAAAATCGTCTGCGTGTTTGTATTCTCGACCAGACGTCACCTACTAGTAGAGGCCGCGATAGGCGTTTTATCCTCAAACATTGGGATTAATGGCTTGGAAATCGGAAGTTATGGTCGTTTAATTGCAATAAAACATTTTAATAGCGAATACCGTTGTAATTGCATGCCGGAACTTACATATTGCAAATTAAATAAGGCCATATATATGTTGTGTAATGTCCTGTTTCGTTGAAGGCCTCACTGCTGCAGCATGGCCGCTTCTGGTGGCGGGCTGAGTCTCCATTGTTGTTAGCCTCCGAGCTAGTGGTGGATGGCTCCATATTAAGTATTTTATTCCTAGAAACCAGGGGTTATGTAAAGACCAGCGATGTTGTTTTGACCCACTAGTTTGTTGACAACTGCTGCATAAAGCCGTACTTTGGCCACTTTCTTGAGTGTTGTTGTTAATGCTTCACCTTTCTGGACACACCCCCACCTCAGCCATAAAAGATAACGTTACATTTAATCGGTGTGTAATCCTTTACAAGCACTTTTATTACTTAACCATAACGCGTCTGCAACCACGACATGGATGTTGACTGTTTAGTAGTGTTTTTATTTACTTTGTAGCACTGATTCGCTCAATCATTTTGAATCGAGTCTACATCCTTGTAGTCGAAAGCTATGGAGCTAGAACCTTGTTTGGGATCTGCTTACCTGCACTTCTATCTCAAATGATTGCATTTTCTTTCTTTAATGGTAAACTATATATAGTGATACAACTAATTGTACATGTGTTGAGGGAATACACGAGTTACTGGCAGCCTTTGTTAGATGTAGAAGTTGACCCAGAAAACTTAGATATTGGCAGGAAGTTGACTGTTTGCCTACTTTATCTTTTCTCAATGCAATAGTACTTTTAATGAACCTAAATAATATAGTGGTAAGTATACCACATTAAGAAATACCGACGGTATGACTCAATACCGTCAAAAATACAGACGCTCCTCTTTCTATTGCACGTTTTTTTCTGACATCTTATAAATAGGAGTTATATTATGTAGATACGTATTTTGGTCGCTTTTCGAAGTAGGATATATAACTAAATAGATGAAGTATTCGCCGTTGCATTGTGGTCGAGACTGACGTCGTTTCGTTGGCCAATGATGAGTGGCTGACCTGGGTGGGCGGAACTCCCCCGCATTCGAGTTCTTCAAGAATAAAAGCCCGCGGAAACGTCCCAACATCGAAACTGAAAGTGACATTTAAAGTAGCATATCGCTACTGTGGCGGTGTATTTAAATAATCACACATCTTAATATAAGTTTATGTAGTTTGAAAGTAAATATATTTTTTAGTTTAGAAATATATAGGATATTAAACAGATATTCACACTCCGAATCATTGTGATCTGGTGCAGGGAACTAAAGACGTTTGAGTCCTGTGTGTCTAGCTGTGTATACAACCTAGGAGACAGGGCTTTCAAACGCAACCGTCTGGCATTTCCTATCTCTTAATTATTCTGTGGACCATATGTATTTAAACCCAGCAAAACATGTCTGAGTAGTTTTGGAGTGAGTCTAACAATGGTTCCATTCCCATATTGCCTCACTGCACTGTGCTTATCCTGTGTCTTCTATTAGGAAACGGACTACCCTGTCCACGAGCAGATTGACCTGTACGATGATGTCATCTCCCCATCGGCCAATAATGGCGACGCACCAGAGGACCGTGATTACCTGGACGCCCTGCCTGCGCCTGGTGGGGCGGAGGGCGGCAAGAGTGCCCCGCCCAACGTGGTCTACACCTACACGGGCAAACGGATTGCCTTATATATTGGAAACCTCACATGGGTACGTTCACTAAGTCAGCAACACAACCTCCCATTAAAGTGTTGCCTTAAGCCCATTCATAGTTCTCATGTACACAACATTTACATAGTGTGGACGGAAAAGGTCTGCTGACCTTTTTTAAAGTCCCGCCACACAAAATCAGCTTTGTGCAGTGGTCTGCTATTGCGTGTTATGCGTCAGCTAGGGGTGAACGATAAATCAATATTAATATTAACCGCGATAACGGTGATATGTTTTTTAAATGTTTCTGATATTTTCAACATACATTTAACAGCATCTATCGCTTACTCTGCGCAGCGCCCTGAGTCAGTGCGGCCCCTGACTGCAACACAAATGTGACTGAAGAAGCTACCACCAGTAGCAATTTAGTCTACAAAGACGTTTGTGGAGCACTTGATGTCCGAGAGAGGGTTAGGCTTCTTGGACACTTGCAGTATAACGCAACGGTGTGTGGCGAAGATGTGTAGAGCTCCTGGCCAGTGGCTGATTTTGATGTCCGCGTCCTAGAGGGTTAAGCTTCTTGTATACATAGTGTAACGCCACAGTGTTGGGCACATTTCATATACAACATCGCTCATTGCCCTCATTCTTTTTTTGTGTTCTGAAGAAACTCGTGAGCACTGCTCATTTTCTGTATCCTGAAGCACTGTTAAACTATGTTTACATAAGCTTAGCCAATTTTTTAAGATATTGATACTGACAGAGCTGTGATGTTCATGTTTGTTTATTTTAATAGTCTGACAGGGGAAGGGGGGGCTAAACTTTGCAGGGGTCACAAGTAATGCATACAACAATGTTTTTACAATAAAACATATTTGCATTTTGCTCTGGTAAAAGAAGTTGAAAGAATGATTAATGACAAATAATATAATTAAATGTAATTGTACTGTATTCAGGCTTCAGTCAGTACCAAGAAAATCCCCTGTTAACACACTTATTGACTGATCTTGTTATAATTATAATTATCTTTTCGGCTAATATGAAAAAGTAAATCATATCGATTTTGGCCATATCGTCCAGCTCTTGCGTCAGCACTCCGCACTCTCTGTGTATTGTGTGGCTGGACTTAATTTTTTAGAGTCTAGAGTCTTTCAATAATTTTTTTAATGCCCTTTTGTATTTTCAGTATCCGACATTTGTTCAATGCGTCTTATAGTGTTGGGTCATTTGACTGTTATGTGCACATACGTTATCTAATGTATTTTCTCCCCGCCAACAGTGGACAACAGATGAGGACCTAACAGAGGCCATCCGATCGATAGGCATCACAGACGTCCTGGAAATAAAGTTCTTTGAGAACCGCGCCAATGGCCAGTCTAAAGGGTGAGGTTTCACACATTATATTCCAAAACAGTCTGTTTAGGCGTTATATACTAGTATGTAAACGTCACACCCATTTCACTCCTAGGCACTGATGTCTTAATAAATGGATATGAGTGTTTAAGTATCCACACAATGCTTGCCCCGTCACCTCCCTTATTGGGGAACTCCTTCCACCTTGGAGCTTCTGCCAGATGGCACATCTGTGCTTTAATGGTGGTTTGACGCGTGTTCTCCGAATGGTCCCAGGTTTGCCTTGGTGTGTGTGGGCTCGGAGGGCTCGTCCAGGAAGTTGATGGAGCTGCTGTCGAAGAGGGAGCTCCATGGGCAGAACCCCATCGTCACGCCATGTAACAAACAGTCCCTCAGCCAGTTTGAGATGCAGTCGAGGAAAAGTAAGTGGCGTTCCTGGGAAATTACGTCTGAAGGCCCCGAAAAAAAATGCCTGCCATCGGTCAACAATACCACGTGAATGATGGAGTCTCATCTCGCCATGACTCATGTCATTAAACGTTGAACAGTCCACAAATTACAGCGACTATATTGTATCCTGTCGAAATTGACTCGTTCGACGGCAGTTCTGTAGCCCATGAGACTGGGCATATTTCCTTTTAAGTATATTGGGGCCTTAATGTTCACACTGAAAGCGAAAGCTTTTTACTGCCATTTGCAGAACTGGAAATAGTGTGTTTTCCCCCTTTTATCTCTATTGGCATGCGTTGCTCCGCTGGCCGCCACGAAAAACTGCGTTCCACGAAAATGGACGCAGGACTTGCCTAGGGTGGCGGCCCGGCTGCACATGCACTGCGACCGCGACGACACGCTCTGAGAACGTACATGCAAGTTAGTTTGTTTTCTCCCTTTTGGCCCCCCAGGAACCCAGTCGGGCCAGATGTCGGGGGAGGGCAAGGCCGGCCCCCCCGGCATTGGACCTCGCGGCGGCTTCCCCATGGGGGGTCGGGGCAGAGGCCGGTTCCCTGGCCCCCCCGGCCCCGGCGGAGACCGCTTCCCCGGACCCCTCGGCCCTGGGGGCCCGCCACCACACTTCCCTGGTGAGTGGTCCCTCGAAGCGGCTGCACTCGGTGCTCAGTCCTTTGTCCAGGGCAGGGCTTCTTAAACTATGTGTGGCGGCCTGACAACGCACAGACAACTCAGAGCAACGAAAGGATCAACGATTCCCGTGTGCTGAGAGTTTTCTGAGTGTGCATGGTTTGAGTCCCACAGACACACTAAGATTGTCTTTTGTGTCCGGAGATGAGTTTAAGAACCCCTGATCTAGCTGTAGTCCTACCGTAACATAAAGGGAATGTAGTTTGTTCTTCCTGCATTAGGTGTCTTTTCTTTTTTTCTCACAAGATTTCAGTTATCACCCCATTTTCACCCATTCACTAATTTGTGGTCTAATTGGGGATGCATTTTAAAAGATTGTGTCTTTGTAAAATACATCACTTTGACCCTGTCCTGAGCCGTTACTACTGACTCACTGCATGGCTGACCTGACTTCCTGGAGAAGTCCTGCTCTAGCTTTCCTATTTGGCCTTCGTTTCTTCCCCCAGCCTCTTTATGCTCCTCTTAATTCAGCAATGCTGTGTTTTACTGTGTTTCCCCACTACCGTCTTCTTTACTTTCAACTACTATCATGGTCTCTACCTTCTACTATCTTGGTTACTACAACTGCTATCTTGGTAACTACCCATGCCTATCTCAGTTACTACCCACTACTATCTTGGTTATTTCCCACTACTATCTTGGTTACTTACCACTAATATCTTGGTTATTTCCCACTACTATCTTGGTTACTTCCCACTAATATCTTGGTTATTCTCTACTTGGTAGAGATGCAAGCCTGGGTTTTCTCTTCTTTGCCCTAATCCCTTTAATCATTTTCCTGGCTTGTTGCTGATTGGCTGGAGCCCTTGTGCCCCTTCAGCGGGATAGGCCATCTTGTCAGACAGGAAGCAGAGGGGAGTTGTGATTTGGTGTGCTTTCTCCCCCTCCCCATTAGGCTCAGGGATGAGACCAGATGGCCCTCTGATGGACATGAATTTCAATCCCTTCGCGCCAGGGGGCAGGGACGGGAACTGGCGACCCAGAGGTGAAACACCTCATCTGATAGATCACTCCGATCGCTCCTCTCTTTACCTTCTCCACCCTCAGCTGACCCTCTTTCTATCATTAAGTGCCCCCGCGGATCGATCCGGAAGTTGGATTCATTACCTAGTACTCTGCATTTATATATTTAAAATGAAACGATTTATAGGTTTTAATTCGTCTAAAACCTAATTCTGCTACAAGGCATTAACTGCCTTCCATACGGCCATAGTCAGTGCTGTATCACCTGCCCCCTCCCCAGCTCTTATTTGCGATTAGCTCTTAGGTCGCACAACACAGACGCTCTTCTAGCAGGTAACCAAAATGACTCTGATCAATTCTCCAATGTATTGTCAGCTTAACAGATGGTTGTGGAACGCAGATCATAGATACTGCTGTTGTACAATTTGGCTCTTGTGTGAATGTGTTTTATGAAAGTATGTTTGTGACGATGGATGCATGTGCGTGTCTTAAACTGAAAACGTTCTTCAATGGGAACACGCCAACCAGTCTGTGTGTCGGATCAGTCCATGTCTCAAATGCATTTTGCATTCAAGAGCTCATGAGAGACGAGTCCTACTCGTTTACCATGTACATGTCTGTCATTCTTCACGATCTTCTCTACTTGCCTTAGTCTCTAGCCACAAGTGTGTCTACATTGCGCTGTTGTATTAATGTGTGTAACTATTGAAACAACACCATTTACATTTTCCAAATCTTTCATAACCGTCGAAAGGAGACAAACCACTGTTTGCTGTGAACACCACTTTTAGTTCTTGAGTAGAGGCATGTGCCCAAATTAGTTTTTCACCAAGATGGTGGATGGGGCGCTACAGTTCTGGTTAGATAATTAACATACGTCTTTTTGTTTGGGTTTTCAGGTGGAATGCAGGG
>OMKX01056090.1:0-12309 GCA_900302425.1 Brosme brosme
CCCCCCCCCATCCAATAGGAGCCCATTCAACATGACCTCCAGGTGAGACTCTTTGTCAACACATGTCCCTGCTTCCATGTCCTTCTGATGAAAGTGTGGCCCTTCATTTCTCCAGTCGTTGTTTCATTTGTAATTCCAGCACGACAAACAAAGACCACATAGTTGTACCGAGTCCACTTCATTCTTACTCTTCGGTTTAGATTCGTGGCAAAATCGTCAAGAAGCGAAGCAAGACATTTGGTTAACTTAGCGTTGAAATCAAACTAGCTAACGTTGCCAGCTTCTGTTTGATGCGGTTTGGGCGTAATAACGAGGTGCATTGTACCCGGTTACTCTCCAACGGTCAGCCTGCTGAGCTCTTCTACTGTGTGTCCCAGCTGGAGTTGATAAGGCACCACAGAGAGTCCGAGAGAGTACAGAGAGTCTTCTACATCCTCAGACGATCGTTTCGACCAACCTCATGTTATCGTCTGCAGACACGCCCACATTGTATTGCTTGGAGAAGCGGCAGAACCCACGGAGCTGTCGTGATCTGTTGTCACTGAGCATCAGATAACCGATAACCGTTAGCCTGTAAGCCTGCTCTACGCTAATCGGAACCAAGTGCTTTCACAGCTGATATCATCAGTTGGGAGTAATAAGGCTTAGCAATAATCATTGTTTTATTTTATAGTGTTGGGTGCACAGGCTCAGGCAGGCTTCACAGGCAATCATCACTTGGCTGCCGTTTCAAAACTGTTGATTAGATGAATAATAGTGAATTAAAGGTCAAAATGTCCCACTAAGCCCATGTGGGCCCAAATGATCCTTGGGATCAGAGTCAATGCCTGAGGTCTTTAATGAGTAGGTCTGCTAGCATCACTGGCTCCTCCTACTCCCTCTCCAATTAATGGATGATCACTAAACAATGATTATTGTCTTCTTTAGGGTCAAATATGACTAATATAACTTATTCAAAAGTGAATCTAAAAACAGGGATGAGGGCCACGTAACCGCGGTAACGTGGTAACCATCACAGCCCTAGCAACCCAGTCATCAGGAGGGCTGTCATGAAGCAGGGACGTGTGATCAGAGAGTTTGATGTTGAGTGGGCTTCTATTGGACGGGGGGGGGGATTTCAAACAACCTGAAACTGTCAGGGGTGCACACAAAAGCTTCAATGTGTCACAACCTTACAAAGATGACCTTTCTTTGAGAGGAATACGTATACTAAGTGTGCTAGTCTTATGAAGTTGACCATTAAGGTTAAACAACTCCAATGTATCTTGATCTTACAAAGTGTACCTTTCTTTAGATACAATCTACCAAACAGTATGATTTAGTAGTGACAGGATAATATGGAATCGGAATAATCATGAACCCAAGACCCATCAGACATTGTCAGTTCAAACCAGAGTCTTGAGACACGTGTTGAGATTCACCCCTAAACAGAACCTCCTGCCTCATCGTCTACTCTGGCCTGAACACGAGTCCCACGTCTGTCTGCTCGCCTCAGAGTCTGGTCTGGAGCCGGAGACAGGACAGGATAAACTCATAAACGTTACACATGGGATACGAGGAGGATATCCTGGGACTTGGAGCTTGAGTCCTGGTGAAGTCACCTCGTGTCTCACTGTTTTTGTGCATTTGTTTAATCAGTTTAATCCCACTTCCTGAAGCGCAGAGCAGGACAGGAGAGGAGAGGTTGTTTACTTTGGGGAGTGAGAGTTATGCGTTTATCGGCTTCAAATGGAGTTTGTAATGATTGTGGGGAAATCCTTTGCACTTGTGTTTACGTTCGTCCATTTGTACTGGTATTCTGTAATCCCTTTTCCTTATCCTGCTTGTGTGTGACTGGTTTTGTGTGATTGGTTTTGTGCGGCTGATTCTCTCTCCTAAGGTTGGTGAACTGGGAGCTTGATATGAGGACAATCTTGGAGTTATGAAACACAGAGACATTGAAGAACCATAGTGCCTTTATTTATTTTCTACAGTGTTGGGATGCTCCCTTTATTTTTATATGACGGACTCGTACTTTAGTGGGTCATGCTGTGGGGTTGGGGCCTGTGTTGAAGGACCTCATCAACTCCTGCTCCTGGATGCCAGTACTAGTCATGTGACCACATGTCTGGGGACAGGTTCCCAGGGATGATGACACTAAAGAGTGGGTGGAGCTTCCACCTTTCCTCTAGGACCCCAGCCAATGACCCAGTCTCTCATTGGGGGTTGAAGGGTCGCAGGGCTCCGATTGGTGAAGAAGTCTGGCTGTTCTCAGTGGCTCATTGGCCCATGGAACATGTCAGTCTTTTTTTTTTTTTATATCCATGTCAGTTTGACGAAAACTTATAAACTTGAAGAAAATGGAAGAAGATTTTTTCTCCCAACTTTATTATTGCCCAGGTAGGGGCAGATGAAAAACACAAATGTAAAACATGTCATTTGAGTCGTCTGCTACAGGCTTCCTCTACAAACAGCTATTGCTCAAGCTGTTGAACCTCTGGAGAGAGACAGCAGGCTGTTCATGTGGCCGAAGTCACTTCCTCTATTGTAACAACACATACTGTCATTTAGTGTCACATGGAGACATTAAAGGCTTGCATTTTTATTCGTTCCAAATATGGTCTTTCCCTTCTTTTCTAGGTAACTTCAAAGTGCAATTTGTTCGATAAATCTAAAAGTCTGGGTGGGGCAGATATTTTTTTACCTTTACTTTCTACACTGATGTCTTGCTGGGTCCTGTTCAAGGTTTGTTTATGTTGAAGGTTCGGTTCCCAGTGGACGAGGTTAAAAGTGCATGTTAGTGGTTTACTGGCTCGGTCGTACACTGGGTGAAGCACAAGGTGATCCGTCTGAAGACAACTGTCAAACTTTTGTTCGGTTTGGTTTTTAAATCTGGGGTAAGACTTGATTTGTTATGAACAGTACTTGGCTCTGACTTGGGTTGTATGGCCAGGTAAAATACACAACATGTTATACAAAATACAGACCTTTGTCTGGTGAAAGACACTATCTATAATACATAATACTCTAAATGCCCTCATGCGTGCTATTCTTCGCAACAACAGTCTGAGAATGCTGGAATGAAGCTGTGATGGCCACCTCATCGCCCTTATTATATGGTTTAATATGAGCAGCCTTTATGGGGGTCGTCACAAAATGTATATTTATCATTTCAAAAGTAAGAGGAAAGACTTTTGAGAGAAGTACATGTCTAGTTTCTGAATGTCTGATGACCACTAATGTTATGTGCTCTCTTGGTTTGTATCATGGTTGATATCTCATGTATTTTGTGCAAACACTTGGCACTTAGCATTTCATGATCAGAGAATAAAGAATTGATTTTTATGGCGGCCATATTTCCTAGGATGCGTCTGAGATTATTAAAAAAATGGTTGCCATAATTACTTATTATGGCGGTTGTTCTTTTAAATATATAGTATTGATTATATATATTTTATTCATTTTCATATAATCATTTATTTGTCTCTCTTTGATTAGCCTAAATGTCTTATCAAGTAACCTGGGAAAACAATACAACTAATTTATCATTGTCAGGCCACTCTTGCTGTTAAAACTGTGTTCACACTTTTATGGATTGTTTTCATAGCACTTGTGGTGGCTGGGGAACATTTTATGACTGGTGTCAGGCAGGAGGAAGTGATGCCGCCAGTGTAAACTCTTAAGTAAGAGCGCTCTGTACCACCAGAGTGAATTCAAAGTAAGAGCGTCTGAAAGTGACCACTTTAACCCCTATAGCCAACTCAGAGTTGTTATCCAACTGCCTTTCAATGTGTTTTTATTTAATCAAAGGGGACATCTGTGTTTCAGAAGATGAAGAAACAATAATTACAAATCGCTGATTATTGACGTACGAAAACATGAAACATGAAAATCAAAATGTTTTTATTACTGATTAAGTCAGACGATTTGAAAATGACTTTTACTTTCTCAGGTACTGTTTGGTGGATGTTGTTACCACATTTTTATTCCTGTGTCATTATGGATGTAACCGTTTCCAGAAAGCTGAAGTTGAGACGGTGGCGGTTATGAATTTACCCTTTCTTGACCTTTCTTTTCAAAACAAGCTGTTTTCATACTTCAATGGCAATATTAAAAATAATACTTTTTTATATCTATCAATGGCTTCTCTCTTCTCTTACATTGGGAGATATAAGATATCTCAAGATAACTTATGTAAAAAGTAAACTGGAAAGCACTGTAGTGAGACCATATTGACCTTAAGAGGGAAAGGGGGCGAAAACGAAGAACCGGTATTATTAAAACAGCTAAAGGATGCTCCTTGCGCATATTAAGTAATTTACTGAAATATTATTTAAAGAAAAACATTTAAAAGCAATCCAATTATTCTTAGTGATTTCACTTAGTCATAGTGAAAATTATTGTTCATATTTTCATAAATGTTTGTATTTTTTGTGTTTATATTTTACTTAATTCAATTTAAGGAATACTTAATGGCACTGCTTTGTTTGGCATTTGGCCCGTTCATATATGTTATGTACTTTTTGTAGTTTTTATCTGCGTTGACAGACTGTCTCACATTGTTCGAGAAGTTAAGGGTCAAATGCGATGTTAGAATAGAGCCACGACAAATGTGGATCCTCCATCCGACCAAACACTGGATGTTTTACTGTGAAGAGACTTCAGACAGCAGCATGCAGCACATGGACTGTAGATGGCTGCTATATCTGGGGTCACTTCATTTTGTATTAAGTCATAACTTTCTCTTTGACAAATTAGTGATTTAATTAGAGGTCTTAAAAAAAGCCGACTATCTGATCCTCATAACTGGCCCAGATTGACACCTATTTATTTTTAAATCCCATTTCCCATCTCATTTATTTGTGTAACCGTGGAGAACAGCCTTTAAGCAGCTGATAAACAAATCTCTGGGACAAGGTCGTCTTCACATATTGATCTTGGCAGATACTCTGATGGTGAAGCCTGGGCCTCCAAATTAATGGTTTGCCTCGTGACTAACAGCAGAGTCCCAATGAACAATTTCACTTTTCAAAGCCTTTTCATGTTCTGAACGACACAAATACATCATGTTTGTGTCGTTCCTTCCCATCACGATGCCAGATGATCCCGGCGCGTTTCTGCTCTGAAGTTGTTGAGATAACTTCCTACGCTTTTGCAAACAAAACATACAAGAAATGTTCTTTGGGTCAACTGGGGGGGAGGAATCGCACCGAGCCAACGAGAACCTCATGCAGGGTTCATCATTCAGAAGGGTGGAGGGGCCTTGGCAATCTCCATCTGCTTCTTGAGATGAACGGGAAACCCAGCGGTGCATAAATCAACAGCATTATCAAGCTATTGGTAAACGGGAGGAATTAGGCCACTGTGCCTAGCAGTGGGGTCTGGAAGGGATTCAGTGGTGGTGCAGTTGAAGAGGCCCAAGTAATTATATGACACAATCAGTGGTGATTTGCCTGTCTTCCACCTCCCTGAGTGTGTGCACCTGGCCCCCAGTGTGGGGTCATGCGGATTATAATGGTTTAATTGGCAGTGAGGGACCATTTTTAATCACTGCACTCTGTGGCTTTCTGAAAGATGAACCAATTCAAAAGTGAAATAAAAGTGCTAACAAAATGGTAAATGAACAGTCTTCTCTCCATCGTTGTTCCTTTTGTAGCGGTTACATATTACTCAGGTTGTTCAGGCGGTGTAAAAGGGCTGTTTTTAGAACGGTGTATTGATATAGAAACATGTTTTTATTTAGCTGTGAAATGTCTTCCATCTATAGACATCATAGCCATTTCTTACAATGTGTTGGCAGTTGGATGTAAGAAATATCTAGTTTAATATGTTTGTGATGGGATAAATGTCAGTAGACCTAAACTCTTCAATCATGCTTATTATTATTCTCTGTGAAAAAGGAGCTTAAGAAACAGGCCTACCTAACTATAATCTCTCTCAAACTGTGACATAAACTGTGATATATTTGGTTCCGATACGGTTAATAACAAACTGTATGTTGGCAAAACAATTCTTTTCATTTCGGTCCCGACAAGAGAACGGCGACATTGCGTTTCCATGGTTTTGTGATGGTTATGCACCTGTCCATCAGGGTAAACCATGCTAGGCCGTATTCATACCATTACCGTATCTCAACAAAACCATTCCATTACTCATGTTAAGCTTTGTTTCTGTGTACCTACCTATGTATCCTTGTGTTTAGATTTATCTGCCGGTCTTGTTTAATACTGAACGTTTTGGAATTCTGTTTCTTATCTCTTAGCACCCATTATATGTTCAGTGGAATGAGGCAATAGTTTGTCAGGCCAACTTGAGTGATAAGAGTGTTACGTCGGCCGTTACACCCCCTCCTATTCCTCTACCTCTCTCGCTCGGCCTCTCTCTCTCCCTCGCTCAAGTTTAATGTTTAACTGCCCTTCCCTCATCCGGGAGGAAGGAAATCAGTGTACTGGTGTCCGTGACTTTCAGCATAGCGGTACGACAAACGCGTTTGAAACCCGGGGAAACGAGGGTTCACGCCGTTTACGGCTAGAGGGTTGTGGAGCGGAGCACCTGGCCTTGCTCAACGGACCTCAGGCTGAACCGACAACTCACTCTTTCTTGGAAGTAGCAAACTTTAACTCCACCCTCCCCGTGTCATTTGGAGAGGGAACAGTTGGAGTATAAAGTATTTATGGGGAGTCCGTGTTTCCCAGCTCATCGGAGACACCGCTGCAGGGATCAATGATCATTTTGGACAAATATCAAATCTATTTTTTATCTGGAAGTACCTGAGGATCCTGGCCGACCTGCCGGGCCCTTATCACAGGCGGCTGCACCTCCAGGAGCCGATAAGAAGAACTCAATAGTTGAGGAAGATCTGGGGCTGGCCATGGACGCTGACGCAGAGGTGGCCGAGGAGAAGAACTGGCGGGACCTGGAGCCCAGCTACTCCGTCAAAGTCTTCCTGACCGTCCTCTACAGCCTCATCCTGGTGACGGGCATTGTGGGTAATGCAGTCACCATCAGGGTGACGCAGGTGCTGCTGCAGAACGGCTACCTGCATAAGAACGTGACGGACCACATGGTGAGCCTGGCCTGCTCCGACCTGCTGGTCCTGATCATCGGCATGCCGGTGGAGCTGTACAGCGCCATCTGGTTCCCCTTCAGCTCCTCCTCCGGGGACGTCAACTGCAAGGTGTACAACTTCCTGTTCGAGGCGTGCAGCTACGCCACCATCCTCAACGTGGGCACGCTCAGCTTCGAGCGCTACATGGCCATCTGCCACCCGTTCCGCTTCAAGGCGCTAGCGAGGAAGCACACCTCCACCCTCATCGCCTTCGCCTGGCTCACGTCCGTGCTGGTGGCGGTGCCGCTGCTGTTCACCACGGGGACCCAGGGCCACATCCCGGCCCGGCAGAGCGTCCCGGACCAGAACGTGACCTTCTGCACCAACCTGCGGGAGCGCCTGGTCATGTACCAGGCCAGCATGGCCGGGGCCTTCGTGGTGTACCTGGTGGTGCTGGGGGGCGTGGCCGTCATGTGCCGGGCCATGATCCTGGTGCTCCGGAAGCCCATGGGGTCCGTGTCCGGAGGGGTCAACGGGTCGACGGATCCGGCGCCGAAGCATGAGAGTTCAAGGGTCAAGACGGCCAGAAAGCAAACCATTATTTTCCTAGGTAGGTCTTTTTTTGTTGTGTTTTCTGAATGAATCTCGATGTGAGGATGGGTTTGTGAGCGCGTGTGCGTGGTGATGGTGGGCTGACTGTGTTTTGTGAGTTCTACATAAATGTCTCCAGGAATACCAAAACTATCTTAAGTGTGTAGAAGCAACAATCCTGTCCAGAAGAACAATTTAAACAACAGTGACTCTTATTCATACCGTAGGTCTTGATGTTTGGGGGGAGTGTGTGTGTCCGCTAGTGTGTGTGTGTGTGTGTGTGTGTGTGTGTGTGTGTGTGTGTATGTGTGTGCGTGCGTTTGTTGTTATATTGGCCCCACTTTGGAACTGTCAGGAAGTGTCTGAGAGCCTCAGCGTCTTGTGTACCCCAGAAGTCAAACATCCCTCTGTCAGCGTCCCACACTTAAGCAGAGTCCTCTGTGGCTCGGGCTGTACAGCTGTGAAGTGACTTCACAGCTGTACAGCTGTGAAGTCACTTCACAGCTGTACCCGTATTCCACTGGACAACTCTTTGCTAAGCCAAAACAAGCTTGTGGTAAAGGTTGATTACGAAAAGTATTCCACCAGTGGTAAGGATTACAAAATAAGCTTAAAATCATCCAGAATTTTAACTGATATTTTATCAATGAAGTTTAAATATACTACGGCAATACTATGTTTATACTTAACTTTCCAGTTCACTGGCTCCAACTAATGTGCAGTAAGCATAGTTGTTATACAAAGAAGCCGAACACAAGCCAGTATCTCCAGTGTCAGGTTGAACTTTTGTAGTTCAGTGTTTATCTGCTTTTTTTGTCATTGGGACAGCTGCTTCACATTCCTCATAAAGTTGACAAGATGCTGTTACCATGACGAATTCAGAATGGACCACCACAACCATGCATCATTAAAGCTTGTGTGAGAGCGCCATCTGTTAGCCTTGTAACTCTTCGGCTGTGATGAAGACGTGCTCCTCATTGTTGATCTCTAACATTGTACAACGAGACGCTCACCTGGGCTTGCCTTAATACAAGCCGGAGTGAGTCTGGAAACATTATTAACCATGTCTTCAATAATGATTTATTGATCGAGTTGTCCATTAGCAATAACAATTGGATATATTTGATAATCTCATAACAATTAATCATTTATCATTTTATTATAAGGTATATGGTAAATATGTTATGTATAATATATTAACTATATTATCAAGGTTATTTATGGGGTCTTTGATCATTTAAAGAATAAAATAACGATGTTGATATGGACAAAGTCTGTTTAGTGCAGTAGCCCTTTTTTAGAAGGGACTCTTTAGTTGTGAAACTGATGGAGGGAGCTCCGTATGAATCTTGAATAATCTTGAGAATTGAACTTAAAAAGTCCTGCACTTAAGTCTAAGGTCTTGGACCAATCACCGTGTTTAAATCCTCTTCATCAGGAAAATCCCAGGTGACTCATTAAGCACAAATACTGTCCATCGTCATAATCATAGATTCAGATGGCTGACCTTCCACCCACTTCCTGTGATGTCATGTGGGAGGATAAGCACTCAACGGAACATGGAAGAATTTATCTATTACTGATAGCACCATTAATCATTCTAATCGTGGTTAAAGTTCTTCACGACTATACGGTATATGATGCCATCAGACGGTGAACTTCAGAGAAACTTGAGCCACAGTTTGGAGCTCGTGACATTCTGAGCAAACGAGCTGAACTTCCCCTGCTCTCGCTGAAGCCCCATGCCTGCGCTTTAGTTTAAAAAGTGCTGTGCACAGCGTCTTTCCTGATCTGATTCAATAACCAGCCAATTGTTCTCCTCCCTCCCCAGGTCTAATTATGTCTTAAGTTTCAGACAGCGCTGGAATCCATTGATTTTGTCTGCACCGCTGACCTTAACGCCGGCGCACTGCGCACGCTAGCAGTTAGGGGCTAGCCACATAGATGATGCATGGAGGCGCTTTTACCTGTTAGTGCAATTCATTACACGCACTAATTACCCCAAAGGAAAACCAATCTCTCATCCTCACCCAGTTCTTAATAAAGAGGATAAAGAGTGATGATGTGATTTACCATTACCGTTTCTGAGAGTCCTTTTAACATACACAGTCTCATGGTCGGTCAGCAATTTTCATGTATTTCAAGTATTTATTTTGTTACTTTTCACAGCAAACAAATAATTAGTATTGAAATATTAAGTGTGCGTGCGTTGGAGCGTTGAAGGTGTAATCAGCCCACCTGCTCCCGGCCTGCTGGGACACCGATGAGACTCTGGGATGTTCCTTCTGAGGTGTATGTTCTCCAGAGAGAGAACCTGTAGAGCAGCTTCATAGGCCTACGTCTCCACCACCAGCTCTTGGTCCGCTAGCTGGGTGGGGTGAGTGAATGCGGGCGTCGCCAGGTGAATAAGGCCCGTGGGACCAGTCGTCTAGCCCCTCTGGTTGCCGCGGTGACGGCAAACCAGGTCATCTTAAGCTTATACATATTCGGCGGAGCGGAAACTTTCACTGTTTTAAATGAAACAGTGTTGGCCATTAAAACGAGCGCCGCCAAACAAGGAGCTCTTCCCAAACGCGACCCTAAACCTGACGAGACGGTTCCCTCGTTGCCGTGGAGACCCAGTGCCCGGGACCAGTAGCGCTGCCATTCACTCTCTCCTTCCCAACAGCTCAATCTTTAACATTCATTATGATCATTTCAAATGTGTTTTCTTTTTGTTACGTCTTCTCAAGATGAGACGCTGGCAGTGTGGCGATGCATCACGTCTCAGCCAGTCAGCCAGTCAGCCAGCCGCCGGGAGCCAGTTCAAGGTTAGCGGCTGAAAAAAAGAGGTAGAATCCACAAAGCGCTGACGCCACAGAACCGCCAGAGAAGGTTAGGCTGTCTGGGGCAGCAGGTGTGGAGGACGGCGTGTTTGATTGAGAAGCTTAATCACCAAGACGCTTCTCAGAGCGGTTGAAGGTCCCTTCACATTACCTTTAGATCACATTATCAGCAAGAACACCGAGATTCAGAAAGTCACGGCAGACGCCCATGAGGTGTTTGTCCGCTATTTGCTTAACTGTCCTCACTTCTGTTTATACGCCGTACCAACCAAGGGAAACCCTCTGGGAAAACCTGTGCACAGTTTCTAAGCGGTTATTCCAAATGTCTCCCGTTGTGTTTGAACCCAGCAGTTTGGAATATCCTCCTTCATCACCACTTCGCCCTACAAATCGTACCTTTCCTGTTTCCTCTTTCCTACTACAACTCTGGACTACTCTCGCCAAAATGGCGAGACGGTCGGGACAGCCAGCAGACCAGGTGGAATTGATTAGCGATTGCCCCGAGCGCTCGCTAATCAACTCCACCTGGTCTCTGCCCCGCCGTCGCAGCATTATCATATCTGCCGTTGCTGCTTCCAAATTCATAAGCGTTCAATATTGATGGACAACCAGCAGCACACTGGTGGAAACAGACTCCCTCATTTTCATATTGAAATATAACTGACCTGGAGAGATGGGAGGGGGGGATGGAATGGAGAAGATGGAGGGAAAGAAGGAGAGATGGAGGAGATAGAGGGGTACAGGAGGGCAGGGATGGAGGTGTAGGGTGAATATGGATCTGAATATGAAAGGGTTATTGGGGTGACAGGTTGCTCTGCTCAGTGATGGTGGTTCCACGGTGTTAGCAGGGTTCCACGGTGTTAGCAGGGTTCCACAGTGTTAGCAGGGTTCCACAGTGTTAGCAGGGTTCCACAGTGTTAGCAGGGTTCCACAGTGTTAGCAGGGTTCCACAGTGTTAGCAGGGTTCCACAGTGTTAGCAGGGTTCCACAGTGTTAGCAGGGTTCCACAGTGTTAGCAGGGTTCCACAGTGTTAGCAGGGTTCCACAGGGTTAGCAGGGTTCCAAAGTGTTAGCAGGGTTCCACAGTGTTAGTAAGTAAGTAAGTAAGTAAGTAAGTTTAATTTATATAGCACTTTTCATAGATAAAATCACAAAGTGCTTTACAACAAGGATAGAATGCAATAAAATACAGTACAGAGATCACAACAAAAAATACATAACAGCACAAATTCAGGAAAACTTTACAGAGGCCCCACAACGTCGACATCAGTTGAAAGCCTGTCTAAAAAGATAGGTTTTAAGTTCTTTCTTAAAACCTTCAGTGGACTCTATACTGCGCAAGGTCGATGGTAGAGCATTCCAAAGGCGAGGGGCACAGGCCTGGAAAGAGCAGTCACCTCGTGTTTTAAAACGGGTGCGGGGGACCATCAAGAGTTTCTGGTCTGATGACCTTAGTGAACGTAAGGGGGAATAGGGTCTCAGCAGCTCAGTGATGTACGAGGGAGCTTGTTCATGGAGGGCTCTAAAAACAAGTCCTAAAATCTTAAAATGAATCCTAAAATTTACTGGTAACCAATGTAAGGAATATAAAATTGGGGTGATATGATCCCTTTTCTTAGATCCAGTTATGAGCCTTGCAGCTGCGTTCTGCACGGTTTGAAGGCGATTTACAGCCTTTTTGTTAAAACACATAAAAAGAGCATTACAATAGTCAATGCGAGATGAAATAAACGCATGAATTATCATCTCCATTTCAGGTCTTGGAATCATGGACCTCAGTTTCGCTATATTACGCAGGTGATAGAAACAATTTTTCACCAACTGTTTACAGTGGTGGTCCAGGGACATGTCCTTGTCAAAAACAAC
>OMKX01056091.1:0-22486 GCA_900302425.1 Brosme brosme
CACACACACACACACAGCACACACACACACACACACACCCGCACACACACACACACACACACACACACACACACACACACACACACACACACACACACAGCACACACACAAACACACACACCCGCACACACACACACACACACACACACACACACACACACACACACACACACACACACACACACACACACACACACACACACACACACATACACATACACATACACACACAAACACTCAGAATCTTAGAATCTTGAACCTTGAATCTTTCATTTGTTTGCTCTTTCAATCAGGCCTAACGGGCCGGTTTAGCTAAAAACACAGCACCTAAGTAAAATAAAAAAAGCTAACACGTCTCCCTGACCTGCCATCATGTCTGATCTTGCCTCCGACATCTTTGATGAGAACGTCGTTGAGATCTCGAACGTGGCAGAGGACTCCTCCGTTCTCCATGATGGAATCTAAAGTCATGTAAAACCTGAACAATCAGTGGCGGTGCAGAACAATCGGCAACATGTTGTGATTGTATTGTGATGTACACAGTGGCATGCACCTCCGCCAGAACGCCCTCTGACTGCCAACTTGGCAAGGGACAGCTGATCAGAGGCTCGCTGAGCTGCCAGCTGGGCGTTTGCCAGCACTCCTTCGGCACCTTGAACCATCTTACGAAACCATAGAGCACAAAAGAGAGACACACACCCAAGTCTTTTCATTATCAATTTAAAGGTCATTTAAACCTCTGGTTTGCCACAAGCATGGGACTACTACATCTACTACTAGTACAAGTCCCAGCGGCAGGCTAACCTGTATTGTGACTGTGAGGGTTGCCGGATCCATTCCCTTCCCCGAGCACGTGTCATGCTCAGTGATCCGCTGGTTCAGTTCAGTGCGGGCCCTTTGCAGCTGCGACACCAAAGATGGACGTAGGACAGTAGGTCAGACTGATGACTGGCAGTAACTCGAATTCCGTTTTGGATCATCGATTCCAGATGTGCTTATTACCTCTCGCTGGCACCACTCGTGTTCCATCTGGACAAGCTCCAGCCCCTGCTTGAGACTGGGGTGAAAACAATGGCCATAGTTGGAGTTTTCAAGGCTGCAGTCTTGTGGAGGTTGCGCACGGTTGAAACAGAGGAAACGCTAGCTATTCTTAGCCACCGTCCCTGACTCAACACCTTGGCATTCCGGCACTGCTTCTACAGTGCTGTACTGTTCTACAGGCAATACAAGCTGGGATGTGCGGAAGTGTAAGGCTATAGAATACAATAGGACTGGAAGGAGGTCTTGCAGAGTAGAAAAAACAACCACTGAAAAGTACAATGGACAGATTCATGCGAAGAACCACAACACAGCCTGGGACATGACTTACTGCTATGCCCTTTCAGTGCTCTGCTTTACGACTGTCAGGCAGCAATAACTACGACATAGTGGATTGTGACGCAATGTGACTGTGTACATTTGTACTTTTAATAGGGTGAAACTATGAACAGGCCTTGAGGAATGCTTCAACCTAGCATGGGTCTGGCCGGGGGTTAGGCGAGGGAGTTTTACAGCAGTGTTTGTGTCTCTCTCTCACCAGTCAGTCAAAGCCTCCTTATGCTTTTGCCCTTCTTCTACTCTCCTCTGTTTCTCTGCCTCCATGTTCATCAGCATAGAGTCGGTGAGAGTCAGGTCCCAGCCTCTCAGTACACCTGCAATCGTCGCCACCTGACACACACACACACACACACACACACACACACACACACACACACACACACACACACACACACATACACACACACACACACACAAGGCCAAAATGTCATACAGTGACATTTTCCTACGATTACAGCAATAGCGTCATAGTTCCTCACAGCCGAAAGGCACAGACCTAGAACCTGTTCCAATGCCAACTTTAGTTGTGCGTGAGTGAGTGCTTGATGTCCATGCACTTACCATAAAAGTACATGTGTGTTCAAAGCCCTTATAGACCAAGTAAACCTAACTAAAACCGTAATAAACAAACATGTTTAACAAGTCAATTCAAGTCAAGTCAATTTTATTAATATAGCCCTTATTCAATGTGACAGTCTCAAAGGCCATTACAGGCCATATATTTATGACACTAGATAGACAATAGAGCCACTAGATAGACAACTAGACAATAATAATAACCCTACTCATAATCATAGTGATGTTGATTAACATTAATAATAATGCGCTTGCATTCACTAATATGCTAATGTTGAAGCTGTCAAGCTAGCTAATGCACCACATTGATCTCTATTGTGGATGAACTGATAAGAGGTGAGTGAGGGGTTCCCGCGCATTCATTCGAAACACACACCTGAGCGTGTTGGTGCTTGCACACTATAAGCAAACTGACGAGTCACTACTAAATACTTCCCCAGTTTCCAAGCGCACTGAAGCAATGGTATGTGAAAGTGCAGGACTCTAGAGGCCAGACAATAGCACATGCAGACAAAAAGCCCAAAGATAAACAAATCATATGCAAATAGTAACCTGCTCTGGAGTACAACCATCATCTGCTTTGAGTCTGGGATCACCGCCCAGCTGCAGCAGAGTCTGCACTGCCTCCAGATGGCCTCCAAAGGCAGCTCTAAAGAGTGGGGTTCGCCCAAACGCACCCTAGAGCACAAAAATAATAGAAAAGAACCTCATTACACACTTGTGTGTAGTTATATATATATATAGAGCCTCATCGGCATGCTTCAAGCAAAGGTGTCTCTCACCCTGGCGTTAATGTCCGCGCCTTTCTCCACCAACAGGGTGATAATATGCGTCTGACCACCGCCCGCTGCCTCGGACACGGCGTTGTTGCCATGGGCGTCTGTTGTGTTTACTGTGCGCAGCTGGCTCAGTGAGCCCCACGCCGCTCTTTGTGTCCCATTCAGAGACCTGCGTTCAGGAGCACACGCGTTCATTCATTGGGATCATACGAATATGGTAGCTAACCAACATTTGAAATGTGGAGTACATGTAACATGGAACGGGTTTTTTTGTTCAGATTATTTGCACTCTTATAGCATACAATTAAAACATGGCTGTGACGTGAAGTTGCCTTGCATAGTTCACACCTGCCATCAGTGTGTGAATGCATGTACCAATAACTGAATGTGAGGAATACATTTGCTTTCAGTGCTTTGATTGGACCACAGAAGTTCAAATCCGCTGTATGAATCCAGTTCACCAACCCATTCATTCTGCTGCAGTGTCCTATTGTCTGGAAACTAAAAGGATGTTTGTGCCATTGTGTCACGGCAGTGTGTGTGTATCAAGGGTGTATCAAGGCCCATCAACAACACAAACACCCGTATTGTTGTTGCACCGGTGCCTGCCCTCATCTATCACGGTAATACATCATCGTTCCTCCTGGCAGGGCCTACCATGAGCTCACCTCCTTGAGAAGCGTGAGGATTTCCTTTACCGCTCCATCAAACAAGGCCTCAAGGAACCGTTTGTGTAGCTGCTGCTCTTCCTTCTTCCTCTTCCTCTCCTCCTCTTCCTCCTTCCGCTGTCGCCCCACAGCCTCCCAATCTCTCCGCACCAACGCCACAAAGGCCTTGCAGGCGTGGTACACACACACACACACAATAGATATAAGATGACATCAAGCCAATATTGAGGCAGATATAATCCCCTTGTTTTCATTGAGGTTCAAATTAAAAATGGACTATTTAGGACTCAAACTGCGGTCCAAAATATGTTGGATAGTTGTGTGAAAGAGAAAGAAAAGGTCAACATAGTGGCCACTGGTTTGATTGCTTTAGATTCACTATTAAACTAATCTACCCTTGACTGGTCACACCCAACGATTAAGGTGTCTTTATGGTCTGACAGTAATGGGCCTTGTTGTTCTTGTGCTACTGTGTTACGGTTCTTTTTCTCATCTGGTTCCCCTTTGAGTTAACTCTGCTTTAAAAAAAAAAAGAAGCACTGCTTCCTGTCTTCCGCGTGACCACAAAGCCCAGCGTTTCACAATGACACCTTAGGACTCAAATGTAAGGTTGCGTTAACTCCTCTTCTTGACACTCCTCTGAGGCTGTTTGCCTGTGTTTTTAATTCCTATGGTCTTGCATGTCTATTGTCCTACTTGCTTGAGTCACGTATACAAGTAGGCATATGCTACTCGGGGATTCATAAAGTGTATCAATCGATCAAAGTGAGGTGAAGGAAAGCTTCTAACAACTATACGGTGTATATTATTCGGTTTTCTCTTCACTTTTACAACAACCTCTTTCTCCAAGCGAGCCATGAGCTCTTCATACTCCTCCTTCTCCTTCAGTTTCTGGGCTAGCACCCGCCTGGCCAGTAGTTGGCGCATGGCCCACTGGATGCCCAATGCAGCCAAGTCCTCTCTGGCACTGCCTCTGGGAATCCATTAAAATAATTTCAAAGTTGTATCTCAGTGAAATCATGCTAGTTAGTTATGGGGAATGTGGCCTTGAAACATAGACAGTGGTTCCGCTATATTGTCTATCCCTCTGTTGCTGTAGGCTTGTTTGCACTAAGCGATAACGTTCCTTTAACTCAACAACCCAACAGCTCCATTTTGTCCCGGTTTTGCGTTGACTCGCACAGTGTCATATCAGCTGCATTGTGTGTGTAAATAAGATACTATAGAGTTGATATCAAGGCTAAAAACCGTTCCTTCCAAATCAAAGAGTTGTTGAGACAAGCTTGTGTTTCGTAATCACTGCCGACTCTGACTACAGATGGGCAGAGTACATGCAAAGTGTGCAGGGTAGTGACTTGCTTCGGAGACAGGGGTAAAGCAGGATAATCTTTCTTTGTGGTAGGCTGTTATTATTCTATTATCTTAATTTTTTTATGAGCTAAAAGTGTACATTGTAATTCATGCTTTTATTGAAGTTGCTCTGTATGCTGTGGGTGATGCCAGGGATGAAACAATGAGGAATTTTCCTCAAGTCCTGGCTTGAGAGGGGACATTGCATCATTGTCTTTAATGGAGTTATACTCTCTAGTTATGCTGTAGCCTTTTCTTTATTTTCTCAGCCTATTTTTCTGCTTCACTCCATTCGTTCTGTGACAGAGCTCGTAAAGTAGTCTTAAGACTAAAGGGCTAAGCTCGTCATCAATTATCATATAGGGGTTTGATCATCATGTGGTAAGCCTTTACGTTTCATTTTCCTTAAAATTAAAGAGTGAGAAAGTGAACTTTGTATGACAAATCTTGCAACACATTGTGCTGATTAAAGTAAACATACTTGCAGTCGTCGGCACAAGCATCCTGGCAGGAGGCGCTTTGCCCGCAGGCACGGGCGAATTCACTTCGCGATGAACACCTCGGGATACCTCTGACTTCTTGCTTTGTCCATGTTTAATGGAGGTTCCTTTACCCAAAACCACATAGTAATTAAGATGTCAATCACCACTGTCGTCCTCATCGCAGTGGCTTCTTGTAAAAGGCCACAGTATATGTTGCAATGCATAGGCCTATAAAACTGCATGCCTTAACCAATAGCCCAACTTACCTGCTAGATAAGAACAACATTCCATTTGTTCACTTGCTTTAATGAAGAATAGCAGTGAAATGACAATAATATAATAATAACCAAAACATGTCTTGAGCAGCTGAAAGTGCCGGTAAGTTTACATCTTACCAGTGTTATCCACTTCCTGTTTCGCTACGTGCAACAGCATAAAGGACCGTAGTGCAATATTCCCTATCTCCCCCCGAGCCTTTAACACGCCAAAAAAAAAGGCTGAAAGAAAAACAGAATGGAATGAATGGCCGTATGCACTATAAACACAAAGTCAAAGTCCATAACATCAACACAATGCCCACGGAACCTATTTAAGGTTAACCCACAGCATAGTCCTTGTGCCAGGCAGGCACACTGGCCATCCTGGTGGACCAGCGCAGGTCCGTCACCAGGGCGGCGACACATCGGGCCCCGATGGGGGAGAGGCCACAGGGGCCTCAGAGGCCGGCAGTGGTGCATGAAGGACATCCTGGCCCGGCACCACTGCCGCGATGGAAGTGGGCTGCATCCCGCGCCGGGAGGAGCCCGCCGATGTCAGCACTGGTGGCGGAGTGGGCCCTGTCTCCGTCACAGGCATCACGGGGCCGCTCACGAGGTCAGGCAGCTGCGGCGTCACAACAGGTGCTGGCACTGCGACGCGAGGCGCCAGAGCGTCGTAGATCGATCGAGGTGGCGGCTGGTCGTTGCGAACTGGGTAGAACTTGAGCAGGAATCTCCGGTTCTGAAGCGTGACCCTGCCCAACCCGTCAATCTTGATCACGTACTGATCGTGCTGACGTACCTCCACGACACTGCCAGTCGTGTTCCACTTGTTAGGGTGGGGTCCCGTCTGGTTCTGTACGCGGACTAAGTCCCCCACCTTGAGATGTGGGAGGCGTTTGGTGTGCTCCGCCCAGGCGCCAGCCGTGCGGACGTGGCGTTTACGGAGGGCCTCCTCCCTTGCCGTCAGCGTCTCACGCCGGCCGAAGACACACATCGCCGGGGATATCTTCCTGTCGGGGTACGGTATTGCAGTATCGCACTCTGCCCATATTGTCGGTGATGAGCCGCTTCATCGTCTTCACCCCAATCTCCGCGCGGCAGTTGCTGTGGGGGAAGGCCACCGATGAGAGACGGTGGTGCACGCCCCATCTGCGAAGGAAAGACCTGGTCTCGGCGGAGGTTAACTCCGGCCCCCCGTCTGATGCTAGTTCTTCACGCGTCAAGTACGTTGCAAAGGCACGACGTAGGTGGCATATGAGGTCGGCGGCGCCACCCGTCGACGGTCCACCGTCACGAGGTAGTGTACACCCCTGTGCATGAAAAAGTCTGAACACACCGCCTGGAAGGGGTAATCAGCCGGGATTGGCAGGGTCGGCGGCGCTGCGGACTGAGAAGGTGCCATCCAGTGACAGTGTTCACAGTTATTCCGAGTGGTGCAGATGTCGGCCTACATGCCTGGCCAGAACATAGACGATTCTGGGGGATTCAGGGTGCTCAGTACCTCGCCGCGGAGTGAGGGCGGTATGACTACTCTATCCTTGTACAGGACCACCCCGTCAGCTGACGTAATGTCCTCGCGGTACTGGTGGAAGCCACGAATCGCCTCCGGCATCCCAATCCTCGACTCGGCGAAGCCGTCCAATGCCATTTCCTCCAACATGCGCATATCGCCGTCACCGCCTCCCTGACGCAGTCCCATGTCACCGACTGCAGCGATTCGAGGCCCGCAGCGCACCATGTCAGGTCGCCCTCCTCAATGTCGTCGGCCACCGGCCCAGCTCGCCGTATGAGAGACAGGACATCAGCTTGCGTGCTGGGTGAGAGGTGGGTCACCACGGCGGCATCGTTGTCTGGAAGATCCATGGGCGATGGGCACGAGGTGCCGACCGGCCTGCGTGACATGGCGTCCGCGGCCCTGTTCTTCATGCCCGGGACATGTATGTTGCGGAAGCGATAACGCAGGGTCTTCTCCTTGAGGTTCCTGAGGCGGGGGTTGGGTATGTCGTCGAGTGCCATGTCACCAAGGAGTTTCAACAGCGGCTTGTGGTCGACTGCCACGATCAGGTCCCTGCAGCACAACATGAAGTAGCGCGCCTTGTCCAAGGCGTCCGCGACTGCGAGTGCCTCGCCCTCTACGGGCGCGTATCTGGATTCAGCCGCATGTGTGAACCTGCTGCCGACCAGGGTCACCTTCCATCCATCAGCTCAGCAGAAGGGCCTGACCGGCGTGCATCGACAGTGCTTCTGGAACAGCCAGAAACCGACGCACTCCTTCGACCAGTCCGTGGTGAGGCACGTTGGCTTGGACTTGTCAAAGATGCGGACACCGTGCTCGATCTACTGGACAATCGCATCCTTCGACTCGTGGAAAACGTCCTCCAACTCCGGAGACCACTTCCTGAAGGCGTAGGCCACCTGGTTGACCAGTCCGAACCACGACCTGACGTCAGTGACGTTGGGCGGTCGCGGAAAGCTGCGGATCGCCTCCATGTAACTGCTGCATGGCCGCACGTCAGTCATGGTGATTGTGAAGCCCGCAAAGTCCACCGTGGGTGCGCCGAAGACGAACTTCTCCGGGTTGAGGATGATGCCGTTAACATTGTTATCCACTTCCTGTTTCGCTACGTGCAACAGCATAAAGGACCGTAGTGAAATATTCCCTACCAGGCGTGGAGCTGTGGGCGGGCCTGGACGGGCCTGGGCCCGCCCTGATTGACAGCTGGCCTGCCCAATCAGAAATTCATACACAAAAAAATACTACTCTGTATAGTTAAACATGGATATTAGTACTGTATGTGGTGTATTTGATCTATAACATGTTAAAATGAGTAAAATTATAAGTAATCCTGATAACTATTTAAAAAGTTAGGTGTGTGGGTGTGTTTTCATTGGTTAATGCAACATCAATGTAGCACTATTGCAATCTGGCGTGAACAACGGTAACGTTCGTTAGCAGTGTCATGGTATCTTGATTTTGCTTTAGTATGGCTAAACAAGTTAAGACAAGTAAAGACACAAATGTGCACTGAATGGAGTGTTATGTTGGTTTTTGTTGTTGTTTTGTTTTAGAGCTACGTGCTCTCTAATTGAGCTGCCCTCCTGCACTAGGCCTATAGGCTACAATGTTGCCTTTTTGTGAATGATATGTTCCTGGCTCGGTAGCCGTTTAGCCTATGGTATAGGCTTATGTATTTAGCTCAGTTTTGACAGCAGATGAAATGTAAACTACAAAATAAGTAGGCTAATAAACACATCTTTATGAATAGGCCTACTTGTTTCATGTGTGATGTGATGTCCCTTTAGTGGTGCTTCTGAATTCGGGATGCGGGACAACTGCTTCATTTCGGGACACCCTAGATTCAGGCCCACCTCGACTTAATCCAGGCCCACCCATCTGTCACGTTCTGCATCCGCCACCCCATCTTTGCTGCTTTCTGCGCCTTTGGCCCAGTTGTTGTACATGTTTTGGTATTGCGGATGCTCATTATTATTCAAACCATGAGGCATATTATTTTAGACGTTGAATGGGGAAAAAGAAGGTCGGGTTGCCTTCGCGTTTCAGGGACGTTGTATGTGTGTCCATGGCAACCGCGGTCACGCGGAGTACACGCGCTAGGTAAAAAATAGAATAATAAAAACTCGCATAAAGAAAAATAATATT
Source organism: Brosme brosme (assembly GCA_900302425.1). NCBI lineage: Eukaryota > Metazoa > Chordata > Actinopteri > Gadiformes > Lotidae > Brosme > Brosme brosme. The sequence goes on from OMKX01056091.1 coordinate 9,154, forward strand.
CACTTTTAAATTTCAATCTAGGCCTTTGTCTTGTCTTGTGTTGTGTTTTTTCGTTTTTGTGTTTGTTTATTTTTATTAATTTATTTCATTGATCTATATGGGCCCATATTTTATATTATACATATATTTTTGTTTGCCAACTAACTATACAAAACGAGTTGATATGACGCACCGAATAGCAGCGAGAACTGTCATTGATTTTGAGGGGACAGGGGGCGTCACGAGAATACATATGGGCAGAGTTCAACTGAGAAGAAGATATGGACAGTATGCGAAAAATATCTGTGCGAGTCTATTCGAGGCGGGGCAACAGAGTTTTTCAGAACCAGGGTCCCTTTCTGACTCTCTGTCGAGTGTTTCAAACATTCTAGCCAACATGCCTCGAGCATGACAATAAACAGGTTTTGTGGGATGATCGGAAAGCAATGCAGCAGAAACTTCTTTGACGAGCGCCGCTTGGTCTAGAAACGGGACACGTTTCAAATAGACTACGAAACAACACGGGGGACTGGGAGCAACAATGCCCGGTTTGAGTTGGACTAAGGGAAAGCTCGAAGATTACGTATAATACAAGGTAATGCGAAAAAAAAGAAACATTTAGAAACCCCAAATTGGACTTCTAGTCTAGAGCGATTTTTCTATTTACTTATTCACAAGAATACAAGCGGCACATATGTTGGCCTTCGTTGGATCTTGTTTGAAAACTTATGTAATTCAGAGCTAGCCTTCCTCTGATAAAAAACAATGACTTCGATATAACCAGCTGTGTTGCTACTGAGGGACACGATCTTATCTTGCCAACACATCACATTTGTCTTGGATTTTTTAAATAGATAGCTGTTTGTTCTTTCCAACTATGGCAAAATGCATGCAAGTGGAATGAACTTGCAAATGGAGACTTGGCTTTTTTGACCAGAGGGCGGAGCCCCACCCATATCCATGTATCTTGTGTTGGATATTATCTTTCTTTCATGTATATGGCGCTTTTGTGTTGAAAATGTTACAATTTACTTTTGTTGGTTCAAAGTTACAAACTTTGCTTCCCAAGGCTCGAACCAAATGAATGGATTACAGAGTCAAAAAGATGGTATAGTTTCTAGGGGGAAAGGTTTTGTTATTAAAACGTATTATATCAGGGTAAAGTCAATGTGTGTTATTTGGAGAAACTGGAATTAATCAAAATCAAGTCTGAACATTTGGTTGTTATGGTGCACTATTAACCTCTTTATCAATTTTGGGTTTCAGAACAAATAATAATGGCACATCGATCCCAGTGTTCCTCCGCTGGGGATAATCCCCTGGACCCCAACTACCTGCCGCCTCATTACCGAGAGGAATACCGCCTGGCTATCGACGCTCTTGTGGAGGAGGACTTAGAGGGCTACTATCACTTCCTCCAGAGAGCGGACGTGGTGGACTTCCTGTGCTCGCAGGAAATCGGGTATATTCAGAACGCCGTGCAGGTGCCCCGTGAAGGTAACTACGGAGACCAGCAGCGGTGGCTGCCGGGTTCTGAAGGGGACAGTTCCTCGGACACCTACTGGCCCGTGCACTCTGACCTGGATGCCCCGGACCTGGACCTAGGCTGGCCACAGCTGAACCGCTTTGTTGGCCCCACCGAGGTCACCACTCTGGTGAACCCGGCTGAGCATGACATGCCTAGTATAAAGGAGCAGGCCCGAAGACTCATCAGGAGTTCTCAGCAGGTACGGCCCTTGTTTTCTTTATGAGGGCAGCTTGGAACAGTGGCAGACATAAGTGGCTCATAACAATGTTGTAGGACAGGTCAATGCTTTTATTGACGTGGAAGCTCATTTACTGATAATTCTGTGATTGTTATATGTTATATGCACACTTTGTTATCTATATGTATGGATAACAAAGTGTATATCTATCTATACTGATTATTCTGTTTAATAGCCTCATTGAACATGATCTAGAACTGCACTGCAGTTATCACTGAACTGAACTAACATTTTTCACTAAAGCTATCATTTTTGTTTCATAATTATTTGAACAACTAAAGTGTCCAAAGAATACAGCCTGTCCATCCATGGCACACTCAGAATCAACACATTCATTTGTATTATTATTATCGCTGCAATGTAAAAGTTGGATGGATGCGGGACAACAACATGGATCGGGTTCAATCAATGGCCTTGTTGTCTTCTTTGCAGGTGGTTGCCATAGTGATGGACATGTTTACAGACGTTGACATATTTGCGGAAATCCTTGATGCTGCCATGCGGAATGTAGCCGTCTATATCCTCCTTGATGAACTAAACGCTCATCATTTCGTCAACATGCTTTCAAACTGTCGTGTCAACCTGGACAATATCCAAGTAAGCTTAAAAGACATTGACAGTATTCCTTTTTGGTAACTTTATTATTAGTGGATGTTTACAAAGTCTACGGAAAAAGAGCTTGCAGTTCGGCCATTTTGGCTAATTTTTACCTAATGGCTTGAAATGCTTGTGCAATGCTGCCACCTATCTTAGCTTGTGATAATTCCAGAAATGTTTGTTCGGCATGCTGTTCCTTTAATGTTCACAGTCCATGCGTGTAAGGACCGTTTCTGGCATCTCCTACCAGTGCCGCTCAGGGAAGACGCTCAAGGGTCAGATGATGGATCGCTTCTTGCTCACGGACTGCAGGGCCGTGCTTAGTGGAAACTACAGGTAACAGGTTACAGAGTGTTGATAAATGTGACTGAGGCTGACTGAGATCTTTCCACATGCTGTATTTATTAACACTAATTACTGTATTTTGTACTAATGACTGTGTTTACTATTTACTCATGGTATCAATTCATTTTATTGGGATTGGACTGTGTAGGATGTTGTGGTTTTCAGTGTTTGTCAATAATTTTAAGCAATTTGCTAGGTTCATATTGTTATCAAGTCTTTCTGATTTAATTGACTCATACATGTCTCCCTACAGCTTCATGTGGTCTTTTGAGAAACTACACCGCTGTTTAGCACACCTCTTCCTTGGACAACTAGTATCTACATTTGATGAAGAGTTCCGGATTTTATATGCCCAGTCCCAACCACTGACAATGGACAATTTACCTGCTCCAATTGAGAGCTTGGTTCCTTTACCTGAGAGGCAATATTTAACCGACAGGTCAGCATCGATCAGAGAGTCCAGGAAATATGCTACAGTAGACAATCCAGATGAAAGGCCTAGACAGAATTTTGAGGAAAGGATGGATAAAGATTGGAAAAATATGCCCCATAACCGGCATGAATCCACACAAGGCGCTGTAGATATGTACAAGAACCCCAACCAGCAATTGAGAATAGGTCAGACTTACGATCAGAGCTCTTCTCGGATGCCGTCAAATATGATGGAAAATCCCAACTTCAAACGACACAGTTATGCTGAAGGCAGACAAACATCTTATCAACCAATGCAGCAACCAGGAATGCCACACTTTGAAAGTCAGGGAAGGCGGATGGATGCAGTCTATAGTGCCTATGATAGATTCAAGAGCCACGGCTATCCTCCAGTGGATCAGCATCCCGAGCCTGGCTTACCGCATGAGATGGAAGCGCCTGAAAGCTATGACCTGGTAGTTAACTACTTGTCATCAACAAGCAATGCAGAGATGGACCAGATGTCTGATAATTTCAACCCTCCAGCTGAATTGTCGGCGGGTTCATCTCGTCCTACAAGGCTAAGTCTTGGCAAACCACAGGGCTATGAGTCCGCTCCTTCGCCTCCAAATCAACCTGAGCAGACGCAACTCCTCCAGGCATCTAACATGGACCGCAAGGATCCAGCAGTGAGGCAGGGGCTAAGAAATTGGAGAATTAACTCTTACCTCAGCACATGTGACAATGCAGGTGATGAGGAAATGCCACTGCCAACTCATCAGGCCTCAGACCCCTTCGATGAGACCCCTAACCCCTCATACAATACAGTATCGGGCCCTGATTTATCCGCTACTAAGTTTCCAAATACTCGGGAGTTCAAGGTTCCGGCAGCACCCAGACATTTTCCTAGCTATAGGAAATCCAATGTCCTTGAGCCCTCTGAGAATTACCCAGAGGATTTTCTTACGCTACCAGCACAAGCCAAATTAACTCCATCAACTTCGGAATCATCATTAGCCGAAGCAGATAAGAAAGATGAAATGGAGCAACAAGAACCAAAAGACTTTCAGAAAGAGGAGTCCTTCCGTAGAAGATATAATGCGACGGTGCAAAGAAGCTCCAGGCTAAGATCTTCTCTGATATTCAGCTCTCAACTTGAGCAGCCTGTTTCTCAAGATATCAGAACTAGCACAGGGAAAAATGATGAAGACACAGATAAGGCTGAGGGTACTGAGTCGAAATTGCCCTTTGCCTTACAGGTTTTGGGTCATAGAAAGACCTTTACAAAAGAGCCTTTTGAATGGAGCCGTTTTGTAAGATCAGCCACTATTGATAGCTCTCTGACAGAACCTTCAAAATCAGATGATGTAGGAAATAAAGAGGGCATAGAGAACACTTCGGTAACTAAACCTTTGAAAGATAATCATAAAAACACTGAAAAAGTGACAGCATCAAAGCCTATAGATGTTACATTGCTGCGACCAAGTTCTTCACATTGTGAGCTGTCCAAAATAGACCAGCCTTCACAGCTTTCTGAATCTTCGCTGGGAAACCCCTTTGTAGATATGAGTGATGCCGACAGCAGGCTCATGTTTTTCAAACAATTAGCAGCAAAGAGAAAAGCTGAGAAAGTATCAGCATCAGCAAAAGGGATCACAGACAAAGTTGTACTGAAGACTCAAAGAGATCCAAAAACCACCACTGTGAAAATTGAGAAACCTACACAGAAAAAACAACCAAATGATCCTGTTGTCGTGGCTAGCTGTGAAAAGGAGCAGAGCAGTGTATCAACAGATTCAGAAAAGTTGGAGCTGAAGAAAAGCCAAACACAAGACCGTAGTTTGTCAGATGAACCTGAACCTTCCTTGAAGGAGTCTTCCACCCCCGACCCAAGTTATGCAGAACAACCGGCACCTTCCGAATCTGCATCAATTCCCAACTCATCTGAATCCAGTGCTGCTGGAGAATCAAGTTTGTCTCTTTCAGTTCCATTAGGGTCAAGCTCTTCTGAGCAAATTCAATCTGATGTTGACACTTCAAAAAACATCACAACTTGTCCTACTCGACCCATCATTGTAAGAGAACCTTTCAAGTGGAACCGTAAGGTAAGGTCAACCCTTTTTGATAGCACTATTAAAAAGCCACTCAAGGCTGACACTGTGGAACAAATTGAGAAAACAGAGAACTCCTCAGGAGTTAAACATCCAGAAAACAGTGATGGTACGACCACATCAAAGGCTGCAGATGTAGAACTGGCTATTCCACCATGTGTGCTGCGACCTAGCACCTCTCAAGGTGAGCTATCTAAAACAGACCAGCTTGTTCAACCTCAATCTTTGCTGGGCAACCAAACAGTAGACATGAGGGATCCTGATAACAGGCTGATGTTTTTTAAAGAGTTGGCAGCAAAACGAAAAGCTGAGATGGCTGCAGCAACAAAGGACCCAGCCACAGTTTCACTGTCGACTCACTCGAATTCTAAAATCACCACACTGCACAATGAGGAACCTGCAGTTCAGGAACCAAATGCAGAGGGCACTGGTTATTCCAAGAAAGCCGAAACTACATTACATAAAACCGCCTTGGAGAAATATTTTACAAAGGATATAGCACAATTAACTCCAATGGTATCACCAACAGTTGATACTGATAATGTACAAAGAAAGACCAAAGAGCAGAAACAACAACAATCCAAAAATGATCCCGTTACCATGGCTAGCTGTGAGATTGAGGAAAGCAGGGTTACGACTGATTCGGAAAAGATTGAGCTGAAGAAAATTAAAAAACAAGCTTCTACTAGCCTACCAGATCCGTCTCAGTCAACCATCTCCAGCCAACCACTGAAAGTCCCCAACCTGCAAGAGCCCTCTGTGAAAGACGGTAGCCAAACACCATCTTCTACCATTGAACATTCTCCAACAAATTCAACTGAACAAAGTGCTAATCAGCTTGAAAGCCTCAAACATGACTCTTCCTTGAAAGAGTCTTCCTTATCCAACTCAAGCTCAGCAGAACAACCAGCATCTCCCACTTCTGTTCCATTACCATTCAACGCCCCTTCAACCCCTACTCCCACAGAATCCAGCACTGTGGCTAATTCTAGTGCCTCACAAAACACCACAACGGATCCAACCCCCTCTTTGAGTCAACCATTATCTACCATGACTCATTCCACTACATTAGAATCCAACTCAACAGATATCAAAACCATAGACACAAGAGAGCCAGCGGAGTCCCTCAGTCCCCCTTCACTGGACTCATCTAAAACCAGCAGCAACACTCCAGAGGGAGCTACGCAGTCCTCACCTGCAAAAACAGTATTATCTTCGGACATGGAAATTATGAAACCTGAATCCACCAGTTTCCCAACTGAGATCCCCAAAACACTTGAATCAGGAGATGCAGAATCCAATACTTTTTCTAAAGCTTGTGAAAGTATTTCAAAGCCAAACTCAATCCAGACCCCCTCAGAGACATTATCTGAGGAACCATGTACTCTTCCATCCAGTTCAAAAATGGAACTTCCGCCAACAGAATCCAACTCTGTTGCTCTAGAGTCATCTTCTTCCACTGCAGTACTTCCATCCCAAGAGGAAGTTGAAGATATAACCAATGCATCTCCTAGCATCAGGCTTTCACAACCATGCTCAGCTGACCCAACAGAAAGCTCAGAATCATCGATATGTAATATCGAAAAAGAACCAGTTGATTCACCAAAGCCGAATGCAGCTGATACTCCATCTGCGGAAACACGGATAGAAAAAACTCTTTTACCATCTTCTACCCTTGCGCCTGACTCAGATGGCTCAGTAGTATTTTCTAAGCATGAAACAATGGCTAAACCCATGCCCCCTATACCCACTTTATCAGAAGAATCTCCAATTCCTTTGGTATTAGAATCTTTGTCCGACTACCAAACTAAGCCTACATTAGAAGTCAATCTCAACCAACCTCCAGACCAAACCAAACCCACGGGGGCTTATGAAACTACCGTAGAATTAAAATCTATTACTTCTGAAAGCTGTCCATCAGAACCAATAGTAGCCATGGAAAATAGCACGGTTAGCAATCCATGTGAAGTTGAAAAAGAATCAACTACCAAATTAGAGGAGGCGGTTCCCTTGTCCCCCATGTCAAAGCAGCCCAAAGCCCCCCTGTCTCGCTACCATTCCTCAACTGCCAACGTGATCTCGAGCAGCAACCTCAGAGATGACACAAAGCTGCTTTTAGGACAAATATCTGCTAACAGCCAGAACAGGAATGAACCCGCCATGGAGCAGCCTGTCACAGACGACGATAAGGAATCCAAGGCGGACAAGAATGCTAAAGGCCAAAAAGATGGAGGCTCCAAGTTCAACGGCAGAGGATCAACAAAGACAGCAGAGGAGCGTGAAGTGCTGCTTCAGAAGATCCAAAGTATGCGAAAGGAGAGGAAAGTGTACAGCCGGTTTGAGGTAGGCAATGTTGGGTGTGTAGCTGCTTGTAAGGAGCCTAATATCATTGTATGAATATTGTATGTTAATTTACCTCCAATTGACCTAATGCCTTTCTCTATTTTTTTAATAGACGCCACCATAGCAGGGGATCAAGCAAGAAGGTTAAAGAAGGGATGAATATATGCGACAATAATCCAGCAACATCTGGACCTCATCACTAGAGACATGAAATAAGGGGTCGTTTAAAAACATTGGTTCAAATTTAGAGAAAATGATTCATATTTTTTGTGTGCTAACTGGGATTGAAGCATGTAGTACGTAACACATCAGATGAATGATTATGGGTCTTCTACTGTGGATCTGGCAATTATGGGTGGACCGGGTGACTGCTGTAGGCATGCAAGGGAAAGACAAAGTGATGTATGATGAAATAAATTCTCACAAATGCATTGGGAAAAGTGCAATGTAATGTTGTTGGCACCACTCAATGCAGTGGAAGTGGTATAGTTTTGACACCTGTTGCCCATGTTTATGTTTTTATAAACAATATGATTTTTACATTTTTAGTGCTGGTTAGTTATATACTCTTCGAAAATATGGGCGTTTTTTTTTACGATGGACAGTTTAATAATGCTGTTGATTTGTTTTAAATACAAAAAACATGGGTGCTCTAATAGTTATGTCCTTGATTTAGCGCCATTGTGAAATTATTTGGAATGATGGGGGAAAAAAATTGTTCAACCTGACATTCAAACGAAAAAGCACATTAGGCTGTACATATCTGAGCACAATATGCTGTTGTTGTGCGTTTTGTTTTTCTGCCATAAACATTTTATGACGTTCAGTTCCAAACATCGTCTTACTTTGCCAAAGCTGTCCTTCAGGCTGTACTTAACGTTCTCTATATATAAGCCAGAACCTGTATTGTTTTAATGACTTTCCATTACTGAATTTGCAAATGCTGCATACATTTTGCATGACAGTTATGGATTTTGTGTTTTACTTTGTGGCTTTTTTTTGTTCCATGGATGTTAGAAATTCAATTCATTCAATTAATTATAAATTTGTTTGTCTGCTAAATATGCAGTTTATTTGTAAATAAAACTTCTGTAAAATGTTTGACGTACCATTTGGACCAAACCTTGCTCAAATGTCACTTCTCTCCTTTCCTGCACTCTTTTTCACCAAAAAATGAAAGACAAGTGTGTAAGGTAGATGTACTGTACTTATTGCAGTGTCATACAGTGGCATAGTACATGTCATAGTACAGTGTCACATGTGTGGCACTGTACTTATTGCATTATCACATAGTGAAATAGAAATAGTTTAGCCATGTAGACTATGCCATTCTTCTTTACTTTAAAGAATAATTTACTGATGCTATTGGCAACATGTTTGAGAAAGATCAACGTATAACATGCCAGCTTTTACATTCATTACATTTTAATCCTACTGCAGATTAAAATCTTGATTTTATCAGCATTTTTAGACAGTTGGTCCAAGGAATGAAAGGTCGGGATTAGTGTTTTAAAAATTCAAAACAAAACTCTACATGAGGAATTTACTCTAGACCTCTTTGGGCCTGAATAAGGGGAATATCCAAAATGTGCAATCTTAAATCCAATATAAACCTATATTTGTATATGGTATTTTTTCTTTGTCTTAGTTGAAACGTTCAGTGTTACATATGCTTATTAGAACATTCTGTCTTTCTTTGTGGCTCTGTAATAAGTCTCAACAGTCAACAGTATAATTGTCTGTTAGTAAAGAACGAAATTTAACCATTGAATTTGTAGAACATGCCCAGACTTAAGCTGGATGGTTGTGAAACAACAAGAATGCGTAATGCGTCATTAGCAACAGTGGAGCTCTTGTGTCAGAAGGATTTTTTCCTCTCACTGCCATTAATACCTTAATAAGCCCATGGCACATTTCACTAATCTTCAAAAACCAAGCCTTTCTTTTGAAAAACCTCCCCTATAGCCTTTCTGTGCTGTGCCATGAATAAAGGGTACACCCTTTAAAACATACCATTTACTTACTAGCTAAATAAACAAGGATTGTTTATGTCTTTAAATTTTCTTTTTTTGAAACGTTGGTTCGCCTAGCTTCGGGACTTTTCCTCAGTTCTGTCAAGTATTTGCACCAGTGTTATTATTATTACTCCAAATGAAGCCGACGGTGAGCACTGTGTACCACGGCATTGCTTTCAGCTGGTATGCCTTTGTCGTAAGATCTCTGGCTGCCAAAGATGGAGAGGACCTTCCTCCTGGGGTATTTGTCTATGGGGGACCATGGAAGTACCTCACCTTTTTAAATTTGGCAAGTACAGTTTGTTGTGTATCGTTATGTGTGTTCATTGGACTGTATTGGGGATCTATTGGAAATATATGGAAATATGGAAATGGTTGGATGGATTCTAAATGTTTTTTTAGTTTTTTAAAAAAATATTTATTAAAAAACAGTGTACATGCCTCCTACCCATTTCATAGCCTCTAGCCCTCTCATTGACTCTTAGCCTTTCGCAGCCAACATCATTGATAGTTTATATTTCTTTATAATTTAGTTTGTACATTTTGTTGAGTATTTTGTTTTAATTCTTCTCGTTAGACATTTTGTTAATATTTTTCTTGTTTTGTATTGCTCTGTGTTTTATGCACCAACCTCCCCAAGTCACTTTCATTGTAGGCCTATGTGCAAATATACGTGGCAAAATAAAATAATTCTGATGTATCTTAGATATTGCAAATGGTGTTCTTTGGGCTGGCTGCTGTGAATGATCTTCAGGCTCGAAAGAAATCGTCAGAAATCCTCAACAGATGTAAAGATCTGCTTTTCTCTGTGTTTGTATTCCCCGTTGGCATGGTGAGAATCCACGAGAACCCACTTTTACAATGCAAAACAACGTTTGAGCATAATGGCGACGATGTCATGTTGATGATGCTGTTGATGATAATGAAGATGATGATAATGCTGATAATGATCATGTTGATGCTGATGATGAAGATGAAGATGATGATGTTGGCGATTTGTTTTTGTTTTTTCTGCATTTCTTTAGTTTGTTGTTCTGCTTTTCTGGATTATCTTTGCCTATGACAGGGAGCTTGTGTACCCAGCCAGTATCGATACATTCTTCCCTCCCTGGATGAATCACGCCATGGTCCGTAACAGTGACGAGTAGCCTATTACTCACAGCAAAAAACTATTCTGCTCTTCTGTTTCCACATCATAATAATAACTTTAAGCGTGTTTGTGCCCATACAGCACACATTTGTTTTTCCTATCTTACTGGGAGAATTCCTGGTCCAGCCCCATGTCTACCCAAAGACCAAACATGGCCTGGCAGGATTAGGAGCGGTGGGCTTATGTTACCTAAGTTGGTACGTTACAGGAAACATGCACACATGACCAAACACTACATACATTTTGGGTTTAAATGCTACCTAATACGTTGATGATGATGATGATGATGATGATGATGATGATGATGATGATGATGATGATGATACACGCTTCCTCAAGTCATTCTAAACTGTGTTTGTTAGATTGTAAGCTCATAGGTCTAGGCAAGCCCAAAAGAGCAGTTACTAGTTGTTAAAACTGCAAATAGCTTCAGGGGTTCAAACTAGTGTAACACTCACTGTTCTGGAACACAAAGGCCTCAGGCCTTCTCTACACTAAATGTACATGATTACTACATACCATCTAGTTATTGCCATGGCTTCCATAATATAGAAACTATAGATTTTACCACAACACGATCACAGACTCAGGCTTTCATGCAGTGAGGTTCAAATACGATTTATCATCATTTTAAACAAGTTTTTGTTTCAGTTACATTTTTGATAAGAAACAAACATTATTAACACATTTTATGTGGCTGTGAACTTGCTCTGCAGGGTGATTTGGGTGTACTTGTCCGTCGGTATCTGGGTGTATCCCCTGCTGGGACTCTTCAGTCATGGCGGACTACTGGGCCTCTTCCTTTTTAACATGTCTGTGGTGACCTTACTCTACCTGTTGGGGGAAAAGCTAAACTGCTGTGTCTGGGGTAAGTCACTTACTATCATCGGACAACTGACCCCTAGTCAGAAATATAGGGGGCAGACAATTTAGTTGTATAAAACATTGAAATACTTATTTCTCTGTGTTACATTTTTCACATGTTCTTTACTCTCTTTATTTCTAGGGAAACTAAAGGAGAATTCAATAACAAAACCAAAGTGATTGTGAGCTTCTATTTACAATCTGATGTATTTGTTGCACAATTTATATTAATGCATTTTTTCAGGACTCTTGGTTTGACGATAGCTATTTGCTCAAGGTTTTGTGGCCATTCATTAATAAAAATGAGGAATACCGTGAACATGCATGTATGCCTCTGAAGTTATATATTTTCACATTTCATAAAACTAATTGTAGTTGTACAAATCGTTTCATCATAAATAACATGAGCAATTGAATAAGCGATGTCCAATTGAACGCTGTATTACTCATATCTTACTGTGCATCTTCAATATCATGTGGATATTGAACCAGCATTTACACAAATGTTAAGTGTTTTACATATTTACACATCAGTAATCAATTATGCATCAATAACACGGAAAGAGACCAAAGTAGATCTATAGACTCAAGCTGGACCAATTTGAGTCGGCCTACATCTGGCTCAGGGCTTAAGTCCCTGGTCCTGCTTCACTGCCAGGGACATTATTGATCAAAACTGCCCACAAAAAAACTGCTGCTGCCCACATATGGCCTCTAAGCAGCCAATAGCAAGTGGGTTAGTTTAACAGCTGATAACACAGTTTACAGCAGTGTACACTGCTGGTTGATACAACCTGTTTTGTATGTTTAGTCTCATATCCTCCAATATGTCCAGCATGATCCGTGTGCCACTTCCTCCAGAAGTAACATGATTTTCTGTAAGGTCCTGTGTAGTTGTGATCAAGTAGATCCTCCATGTAAGTCCCTGAAGTACTTGAGATGTTGAAGGTAGTTAGGATCTGCATCCACCAGTCCAACCGATAGGATTTTAGCCAACAAGTGTAGATCCTCTTCGTTTAAATCCATCTGCGGAAATGAACAGATGTTTGTGTTTGTGTCGGTTATGAACATGAATGATTTCAACACCTTATTTGCTGGGCTTCTTACCTTTCTGCTGTTGACCGAGTTATAATCTGATTTCCCTTTTCCCTGTGCATTTACCTGTGATATGGAAAGAAATATTATACAAATGCTTGCTTTTAGAAGCTGGTAGGTTTAACATCCTGTTTTTAATTATCTTCCACTGGATTTTTTGTCATAGTTATTGTTCTTATTGTTTTTTTATTTGATTTTATTATTATAGTAAGAATATGCCCTGCATTGCACATGAATACTTGTTGTATAAGGTAGGCCCATATATAAACTCTCACAAAAACATTTAACAATTTTAAATCAGTTAATCCTCTATGTTTAGGCCAACAAAATGCAGGTTCAACTGCTCATCATTGAAAGACAAATACAAATTACATTGAGTTACATGAATGTTACAGAACACCATCTTCACTCCTTACCGGCTTCAGGCCGTTTGTAAAGCACATAATGATAAAAAGAAGACCAGTGATGATCTGAGGAAGACAGGGAAAACAATGGCCATCAGGCATCGAATTGACAATTTAATACTGATTTAGAGAGAGAGAGAGACACACACACACACACACACACACACACACACACACACACACACACACACACACACACACACACACACACACACACACCCACACACACACACACACACACACACACACACCA
>OMKX01056092.1:0-13620 GCA_900302425.1 Brosme brosme
CTAAACAACGTTGATCTGTTTGGACATGTAAAAAAAACACACACCTACGAGATGCGTTGATGCGGTAAATGAATGTCAAACACAGGACCAATTAAATGACAGAAAGGAAACCGATGTCCTGAGCCGCGCACCAGACTAAACGGAAACGGGCGCAGGGTTTGTTTATTTATTCACTTAATGTGCGCGGTTGCAGGGAAGAGCTGTGCTCCTTCCAGCGGGAGATCGAGGTGCTGTCGGAGCAGTACTCCCAGAAGTGCCTGGAGAACGCCCACCTGGCCCAGGCCCTTGAGGCCGAGAGGCAGGCCCTCCGGCAGTGTCAGAGAGAGAACCAGGAGCTTAACGCACACAACCAGGTACTCGCACCCCCTTCCAGAGACTAGGCAACATGGCCAGATTGGAAGACGTTGACCGTTTATATCTCCTATAGTTCCATCTGCTGTTGTTAAATAATGTAACATTTGTTTGTACGTTACCTACCTTTACCTACCTTACCTTGCCTTTTTCCTCAAGCTTTCTGCTCACATTAGTCTGTTCCATTCCATATTGTATAATGCCGTACTAATGTAATTCCCCCCGAACATTATCCCCTCATTGTTAAGGACGCTCCAGATTAAAGCCCCCGCACGATGCCGTAGCGTTTTATCTTTGTCTCTTTTTGTTGCAGGAACTGAACAACCGTCTGGCAGCAGAGATCACCAAGATGCGCGCCATGGCCAGCGAGGATGGAGACTCGGGCGTCGGGATGCAAGGGAAAGAGCTGTACGAGCTGGAGGTAAGACGCGCCCTGCGCTCCTTATTCGGGAGATGGAACCTTCTCTGTGCCTCGAGAATAACGCGTTGATATTACCAATACACAGCAAGTTCACTGACTTGATGCTTTTAAAGTAATTTAAGTGACGTACTGCAATTTAGTAAATATATTCACCATAAGCAAATGAGTGTGTTTGTTTTGCAAATCAGGATGCAAGACTATCCTGTTCACAGTTAAAGTAGTTTTTTTTAGGATGAATAGATGAAATGCGAAAAGATATTACCTCAACAGTACATGAATCTGCCGGTCTGTCCTTAAGGTCATGCTGCGGGTGAAGGAGTCCGAGGTCCAGTACCTGAAGCAGGAGATCAACTCCCTCAAGGATGAACTTCAGGCTGCCCAAAGAGTGAGTGCTACTCCTTCCCTCCCCTCACCACCAGGCCTTCCAATCACAAATGCAAAGACACGATGTCATCCGTTCCCCAGCAATATCCACATTTTGAATTTTTGCAATTGATATCAAGCCACCAATTGCAAACACTTATAGGGGTAGTTCGGAATTTTGGACATAGGACCTCATTTCCAAGTTAGCTAGTGTGTTATTTATCATTGCAAGGATAGTTTTATTTCAAACATTATTCTATCAACACAGACATTTACATCGATGGTCTGGCGTTATAATTGATTTGCCTCGGGTGTACTGTGGAGTGGGTAAGACTGTTTTTATTGGCAGGCTAGCACAAACCGTTGACTTGTGCTAGCCTAGCACCAGCGAACTCTGCAACTAGAAGGACTGAATGAAATGTGTTGAAAACGGTCTCCAATGATAAATCACACACTGGCTCACTTGGAAAGGAGGTCCTATGTCCAAAATTCCCAACTACCCCTTTAAGGGTTGGTATAGTGTTAGTATAGTCATTTTTACAAACTTATACTAATATTTTTAACACCTTACTTTCATGCCATGATCATCGTGACAATAACAGCTAGCATACAACTTGGTCTTTGTCCCTACAGCTGTGAGCTGTGTCCAACATTACATTTTAGAATTATTTTTACCTACTAGAGTGGAAAAATATAGTGGCCAAGAAATGTACTTAAAAAGAATTGTGTTCACTTGCCAAATGGTCAAATACATTGTCCATTGGCTGGTGGCCGGTCTGACATTCACACCAAGCCTATGAGCCCCTAAACGGTGTTCCTCCTGCAGGATAAGAAGTACGCGACGGACAAGTACAAGGACATCTACACGGAGCTGAGCATCGTCAAGGCCAAGGCGGAGCGGGACCTGGGACGCCTCCGGGACCAGCTGCAGCTGGCCCACCAGGCCCTGGGCGAGTCCTCGCTGGAGGAGACGGAGCGGGGGGGATACGGTACAATCTCCCATAGCGACCTAGGCACCGCTCCATACCATGTGACGGCATGTTTTGAGTGCCGATACAATGTGTATCGTGATTCTGTAAATACTGCGATGCGATACTACACATTTTTCTGCAATTTAGTCTACTCTGTGATTTAACGGCCAGCTACAGCTACCTTTAAAATCAAATTGAAATTGTATTAGTTTACACAAGGTGTTACATGATTTATTTATTTTTTTCAGAATAATATTAACCAACTTAAATCAATTAATGATTTTCATTTCCTCTTTTTATTAAATGTTTTTTTGTGTTGTATGCTGTGTAAATGCATGCTTGTATGTAAAAAAGGATATGCAATTTTAAAATTTTGACATCAGGAAGAACAGCACTCGTCTGTGTACGAGAGAGCTGATTGTGGATCAATAAACAATTCAATTCAATTCAATACATCTCTGTGTCTCGTCCCACAGACATCATGAAGTCCAAAAGCAACCCTGACATCCTTAAAATGGCAGCTGCAGCGGCTAAGCGCTCAGAACGCACCCTGAGGTCAAAGGTATGTTGAACCGTACCTCCTCCTCCACCCACTCCTGCCCACCATGTTATTCTCATTGAATCAACAACCTCTGTTAAATGATGCTGTCACTGATGCTGTTTCAGCCACAGGTGTTGGTGTAAAGGGAATGGTTCGCCACCGGAGGTCGCCAAAAACTAACAAGAAAATTAAAATATTGTTGTATACTGCCCTCTAGAGGTCAATATGGATATTAACGAACACAATTAAAATCCCTTTTCGATTTATGACCCAAAGCAGTTTGGCGGAAGCCTTTGTTTTGGTCGTTGGCTCTGTTAGGGATAAAGGCTGCACTTGCACAGTACTACAGTAAACGCTGTGCAGGTAAACACTGAATCAAACAGGCCACCACCACTCACCTACCGGTCTCCATCCCCGCCTCTCTTTCTGTCCCCAGTCCGTGAAACGGGACATGCCCTGGGACAGTTAGGGCCAGTGGGAGGGGTGACTCCTAGGCAACCCCGCCCCTCTCCTTTTAGGTAAACCGAGCCCGGAGATGCACCCACCAACGACCACTGCACCCTTTAGAAAGCACTGGGATCCATACGACCGCCCAGCCGCCACGGTTTCTGTGTCCGCATGCACTCACCGCTTTCCCGCACACGTGTCACGGTGTCCGTCCGATGTGGCCGGCCTGTTTTCTCCTAACTCTTGGGGTTTTCCATTCATGTGCTTCACGGTTTTTGTGTTTTTTCTTCTTTTAAGTCACGACTTGGTTTGTTTCAATTGGTCGATCGGCCCCTGGTTTGTTTTAATTGGTCGATCGGCCCCTGGTTTACCCTGCAAGTCCCTGTCACCCCAAGAGTCCCTTTCATAACTTTGATGTGTGTTTGGTCTAACTTGTGTGTGTTTTGCTTGACCGATGGTACAATATATACCCAATACAATACGACTGTCTCGTACCGTGTATTCGATTTGGTGTTAGCATACATCAGTTTAAATATTCTGCCTTTTCTTTTTGTTTATGACATCCAACTAATGGTTTGATTCATCGGGGTAAAGCCACACTCATACCATCGGGATGGTCAAGGTGTTCATCAAAAGCATGTAAATGAACCGTGTAATAAAGCATGACCCTCCACTACCGGCATCCTGGGACAACAGGGCTCTTCCTGTGTTGTGTTTGTTCGTCATAGTCCATGTTTAACATTCTCTCTCTGTCTCTCTGTTTGTGTAGAGTTTAAAGGAAGGGCTGACGGCTGAGCAGAGGCTACACCTGTTTGACAACAAAGACGCGAAGGAGTTCTGACAGCGCCTGCCTCCACCTAGCTGCATGCGTCCTACAGGCTCCACTATTGTCCTTTTAGCTCTGTAATTATTAGCGAACACTACACACTGGTCACAAAAAATAAAATAATGTCTTATTAAATATTGTATTCTAGACAACATCATGGTATGAAGTTTTAATTTTATGTCTATAGAGTCTGCATTCCATGCACTTCAGTAACTGTGACTTTTTGTTTGTCTTTTGTTTTGGGCCATACTGTAAATAGTTTGTGCTGTTTTTAATCAAGCGTCTATAATGCGTACACTAAAACCATAACTGTGTAAGCTACTGCGTAGACTGTTGCCAGCCAGGGGACCAACCCCATTGTGGTTATAAACGCAACAGACACTACACTATTGACGATTGAGTAATACTCGTAACTAAACGTAGAGCAGCACGGTTGGTCAATATGCACATGTTGAAGCTCCCATCACAGCACATACGCAGAATCCTGCTGGTTTAAAAACAAGCTATGAAACTAAAACCTGGAAGATTGTACAGGTTTTAAAGATTTGCCACGTTGTAGGTTTTCCTCATTGTCTGAATGGTTGGGTCCTAAATGGTGAATAACAACGTTGCAGACTTCAACTTAAATTTTTAGGTCCATGGTCGATGGAAAGGTGACTGCTTAGTCTGTAACGGAGGGATTGATTTATGATATGAATATATATAAAGAGTTATACCCCCACCCCCCCTGTGCGCAGTGGCAGTCCCTTTGTATTTATTTAAATGTTTTCAATTTTTTTGCCTCACATTCCCAGTCCAATGTACTCTATTGTAAATATACAGCAAATGTACACCCACTTGTTTATTAGCAATAAATATTTTTGCACCCTGACTCTCGTGTGACTGATCATTGTAGTTCTGACAACGGATCATGTTTCATTCAGAAACCTGATGATGCCAACACTAAAATACCTCACTGCTGACCAGCTAGTGGCCGGCTGGCCTGACCTCATCGATGTGTCAAGTCGGTGAATGAGACTCCAAGCATGGCATGAACATGCTTGGAGTAGTGCAGAACATTTCCTGTCTTGAGTATATGTCTTAACACTTGTCATGTCTGCAAATAGATCACAATTGTAATTGATGGTTGCAATGAAAGTAAATGGTCATTGTGTATGTTAACAGTTTGTGTGGCCTGTACATTAGTATCTCATGGTTAAATGTAAGTTGATATGTAATCAAGCCATAACATGTAGATATGGAAAGAAAGATCCCTCCTAAATGGATCAATTCATGATTCAGAGAGCCCAGTCACATAAGGAATTGAATGTCTTTCGACTATCAAGCTCAGGGCTTTTACATTCCATGACATTCTTGTTTTATTAAAACGTGGTCTTATTGTGCAGAAGACTTCATACTGCACTGATATGATTATCATATTGATTATCAGGAACACCCCTGGATCTTAATCTATATACAATTAATTAATTACATTAATTAAAAATGAAGGAATTACTTCACTGGGCTGCAATTGAAATGACTAAAACAACAAACAATACTTTTGTGAAGACATGATGAAGTGAGGATGAATAAGCGACTTTGCATCATGCCTACACAGTGCCTGGTCTCCCTCCCATAATGCTCCGCTGTGATGCGCAGCTGAATGACACTACGGTACCCGCACACCTCACGCACTGTAGTATTGTGTGTTCCGGGAAAAGTCTGTTGATCTCAAATTAAATCCATTGCCCTTTTCAGTGCCGTTCATGCTTTTTATACACATATGAACGACTAATGTGGTTATGAACATGATGTTGGGTGGGGCGTGCCCTTGACTCGGACGTTTCCAGCACCTGGATACCCCCTGGCCGCCGGGTAAGTTTTGACCGGCCGCGCGCGACGCAAGCCAGGCTGCCTTTGTTTCATCCGTCCGGGCCTAGAAATTGCTAGCACGAAGCTAACCCTAGCACGAAGCTAACGCTAGCATGAAGCTAACTTCAGCTAACAGCGAATTGACATGCCAATGTTATTGGCAAATATATATAAATACGTCCAGTCATTGTGTTCAATGGGACACCTTCATTATTCAAACGTTGCCGTATATGTGGGAATATTAATGTCCTGTAAGAATGTTAAAACAAGTAACGTAACATAACTATTGTTTGTTATCTTAATTACAGCACACGTCAGTTCCTTTCTACAGTGCTGCTCTAACCATAAATCAAATCGAATTCTGACTTGTTTTTAATAATTATAGTAACTACTAGACACACTTTAAACTATATACATAAATAAATAAGTACACGAATCCTAACTTTGCTGGCGCCGACCAACTGTTGGGTTATATTTGAGCTGGGCGAAGTAACGTTAAACCAAGAATAGGACAACATGGCAAACTTGGCTAATTATAAGTGTAAGCTATGCTAACTTTACATTTTATTTATGTTTTTATTTTTGTCCTATGTTCATCATTTGCAGTTGCTATGGACCAACCACCTGGGAGCTTGGATGAACTACAGCCTCAGGACTTGTCCACCTGCACCATTCCTTCTGTGGTTGACCTCACCAGAAAAGGTGAGGCCACTTCCCTCGAAGCCATGCGTATGGTGAAGAGCCCCAGATGGTACCCTAACTCTGGGAATGGCAGAACTGGACTACCCCTCGCAGAAGCTGCCTCGTCAGACATCGGGGTTCAATCTGGAAATCAGATTCAATCAGACAATGCCTTCTCCAACACTACCGTCACCCTGTCCTATGTGAGCCGCTCTCATGTCTTCTCCTCTCAGGATTCTCTGTCCGCGCACTCGTCTTTATACAGTGTTCCTTCTATCACCAAGTTCTCCCTTCAGTCATCTTGTGAATCGGAGAACGGGCTCGGGGAGGCAGGCTACACACTGGGCCAACACTACCTACAACACTCCGATGGGCCCTTAGACCTGGCCACACGGACACAACTTCTTCAGGCTTTGGCTCAGGCCCAGGTCGGGGATGAGAACGATGAGTCCCAATTGTGTCATACGCAGCCAGGGTCTCATGGGCTCAATGGCGGACTTCTTTGTGGTGAAGGTGAGGCAGATGTATGTGTACAAGGTGCTTTCGAAAGCGGCCTTTTAATGGAAACTGAAAGCAGTCTGAGCTTGGAAAACGGTGGACAATGTCACAACTGGCCTTCTCCGGGTCATTCATCAACCAACACAGGGGAACATCAGGGTAGTGGGCATTTGAGGTCCAATGAGCTCTTGCTTGTTTCTGGAACACAGGAGCCTTCAGTGGTTGGAGAAGGTGCAGCGGGCGGAGAGCTCCCCTTGCTGGGCAGGGGGAAGAGCAGCTCTCTGGAGGACCATGGCTCGGCTTCAGCCACCTCCCCAGACCAGGTCTCTGTCCCCTGTCCACAGGCCTCCAGACTGCCCAGAGCTGCAAACTACTATCCAGAGGAGGCCGATGAGGTCATCTGGGTTGAGCTGGACACAGAAAACCCCATGGAACCGTTTCCCTCGGAACAAGCCCAGTGTAGCGGAGACTGTCCACCCAGATTAGATGCCAGTATGGAAACTACGTCGCCTGCCCATAAATGCAAAGTGGCATCGCAGCCGACAGATGAATTGACTTGCCATGAAGAATTATCGAAGGAGGTTTCAGCCAGGAATCCGCAAAAGAATGAGTCGGCTGTCCTTCCTCACATCAATGGAAACACAGAGACACTACCAGGAAGTTCTCCACCTAGAAGGAAACTGCCGGTGCGTCTTGGCCGGGGCACAAGACTGGAGGCCCTGGTCCTGAACATCTGCCCCAGCGCGTACAAAGTAGCCGTCAAAAATGGCAAGACCACATCAAAGGCCACCAAGAAGACAGCCGTTCCTTCTCACTTACCAAGCCCCCCTGGGAAGAAGGACTACTCCACAGCAAGGCAGAAGAAGGCATCCGTGTCAGCAGAGACGGAAAAACAAAAGGCAGCGAGCACATCAAATATTGGGAAGACTGACCGCATTATCACTGACAATTGTAAAGATTCTACCTCTGATTGTGAAAGCTTCAATAATTCCAAAAACCTGCACAACGGCACACCCTCAAAAACGTCAGCTTCTCGGTTTTCTGCTCAAGGAAAGTCCAAGCAATTATCATCTGTCCCACCCCAGAAGCCCAGCGCTAACATTCATGCATACCTCGAACCAGGGGAGATTTCTTTCCCTTACACTCTGCCGGAGGCTGAGGTGACGGTCGAGACCCCGAATAAGTCTCCAAAGAAAAGCCCTTCCGGGAATAAAGGCACGGCCTCAGGCGCGAGCATCTCCCCCAGAAAGGCAGCCCGACCTCCAAAGAGGACACGCAAGAGTCCCCCCGGCGGCCACGCGTCCTCCATGTTCTCCCCCGTGGAGCCCGAGATTAAGTTGAAGTACGTCACCTACAAGGAGGAGAGGAGGGACCCCCGGTTAGATTCCTTCTCACCGTTGGTCCGCACGCACCCCCAGCCGACGTCCCCGTGTCTGTACACCGTCATCAACTACGCAGAGGAGGACAGCATGCGGCTGGACGGCCACCCGCAGGGCTCCTCCGGGAGCTTCCTGTCGGGGACGACGCCCGGAACCTCCTGCCTCCGGCCGGGCCGCGTCTCCGTCCACGGTCAGCACCAGCGCTCGCTGGTCTGCTGCCTGTGCGGCGCTCCAGCCAACGCCACGGGCCTGGGCGACCTCCACGGCCCCTACTACCCCGAAGGCTACCGCCCCTCGGGCAAAACGAAGGCCAGCGCGTCGGGTCCCAAAACCAACGCCGAGGAAGAGGGGGGAGACGAGGAGGACTCGAGCGACTCCGACTCGTCCACGTCTTCCTGTAGCATGCGGGGCGCCAGCGGAAGGCAGCGTGCGCGCCCTCCCCCGGGGTCGTGGCCCCAGAGCCACCTGCAGCAGACGGGCGCCTCGGGGAGCCCGGCCGCGAAGCAGGCCAGGATGGAAGGTGGCGGCGGGTTGGAGGAGGTAGACTGGTACAGCCCCCCTGTGGTGCCCCATGAGCCCTGTGAGTACTGGCTGCACGAGGACTGCTGCATCTGGGCTGCGGGGGTCTTCCTGGTTAAGGGCAAGGTGTACGGTCTGGAGGAGGCGGTCAAGGTCGCCAAGGCAACGGTAAGGCTCTATAACGGTATACGTAATAATATATTTATAATAAATGTATGGAAATATTTCCGACAATTGACGAGACTAATTGGCTGTGGCCTTGGGAGTTGTCATTTATGTTTATTTTATGTTTTATGTATACATTTATAATTTAAACATTGCCAACAAAAGACGGTGAACTTTTCTTATCCCCGATGTTGTAGTCTAAATCAATTTCAAGATATGCCCGGAGATTTCTGTTATAAAAATGTTTCATTGCTGTAACATCGCTTTCATTTTTTAATGAAAACGAGTAACGTTCAGTACATTTTATGGATTTGCATAGTTGTATAATTGTCAACCCAGATATCCACAGCGAAAAACACTAAAACACACATATATACACCAAATAATACATATACAAACAGGCTATTGCCAAGCCCTCTATCTCTTCAATTGAAACAGCTGATTAATCGTTTTATTTGTGTTATTTCAAGACGTGCTCTGGCTGCCGGAACCCCGGCGCCACACTGGGCTGTCTCCTCAAGGGCTGTCCCAGCAAGTATCACTACAGATGTGCAGTGGAGTCCGGTACGTAGAGCTACAAGGCCGCAACGTAGAGCTACTACCTCAACTGCTTTTGTGCCTTTTTTTCTGTTTCCATTTGTCTTTCTTTAAAGGTGTACTATATTGTTGTTGCTTGGGTCTCTCGAACCGTAACAAAACGACAACAATAACAAAAGACGTAGTTTGATAACTTTGTGAAGTAGTCGGGACCATGGGAGTTGGTGTCTTCACCACCATTGCCAGTTTTAGATATTTGAATATAAAAATGTTACATATTAGCCCTTTAAACACCCTGTAAGCTGGGTCAATCGATCATCCATATTATCGATTATCTCAGCTTGTTTACCTGGATGCTGGATCATCTACTTCTTATGTAAAACACATTATGTTGATGTGTGGTCTTGAAGCACTTGGCCTGGCCTTGAACACTGTACGTGACTCAGCGTGGCAGGGTTGTCTAGCTGGTGGGTGTTTTGTCTTGCACAACTCATTGAAAATCAGCCTATTGTTCTGTCGACAGCTTTTATTTGCATGTGCGAGACCAATTTTGATCACAAAATCAATAGACTTATTCTACAGCCTTCCTTATACAGCAGTCAGTGGTGTGAAACCGCATTATGGCGTTATACTGAATTTAATTGAATTTAATTGAATTGAAAAGTTTTTATTTCAAACAAGTAAATAATAATAATAAAAAAAAGCATTAATAAACAATCAAATAAATGAAACAAGTGGACAGTTACAATAAAGTAATATTTACACACAATGAAAACCACAAAAGAAGATAAACTGTCTTACACTTGCTTTACCTGTTCGAAAAGGGGTGAGAAGAAGAAAACTGAGAAGCTTAACCATCACTCGGACGCGGACATCAAACTTAATCGCTGCTCAGACGGAGCTCCACACATACCGTAGCGGTATACTATAGTTGTCCGGGAAGACTATAATCGATCATCAAAATCAGCGGCTTTCCAGAACGAGCTCCACACATCCCCACACAACACCAACATTAGCGTTATATTATAAGTGTACTTAACCCTCTCTCGGACGCTGCATTCAACCGCTGCCCAGACAGCGCGCTACACGCCCACACACACACACCTCGCCTCCGGTGTCCCTTGGTCGTGACGTTGAATAGTATACTAACAGGCACTTCAGCGTCACAAAAAGACCGCTACCTGCGTTGGAAGCAGAGTGGAAAGTGTTTTGGGGGAACTTGCGATAAACATAGGATTTTACTCCTGTTTATGCTTAATTAAAGTCTTACAGTGATAAAATGGCTTAGATTACTATGTTGACGATCATACAAGACATATTACCACGTTTATGGGGAACACAACCAACTTATTCCAGCACCTGCGACAGAGACATGCGGTATGTGTAGCACCAAGCGATGCAGATGCCAGCTCAAGCCACAAAGCGGCTGCAAAAAAGCAGGTAACCTTGGTTGGCAGCAGCACAAATCATTCCTTATGACAAGAAAGGGCCCCGGTGGCAGGCGATCGCAGATGTGGTGACTTATTACATCGCAAAAGATATGGTGCCCATATTATATACAGTAGAAAAAAGGGGTTCAATAAGATGCTGTAAATGATGGACCATATATTTTGATCTTTTTAGTTTGTTTAGAGTAAAACTGAAAATAAATCTAGGTTTAAACCAAAAATTGTCCATTAGATTGAAAAATCAAGGTTTTATTTTTAGGCCAAATCGCCCAGCCCTAGTACAAATAAGACAAAACGAAGTTCCATTGTGATGCGGCCTCTTCATTTGAAGCAAAGCTTCTCTAATCCGCCCAAAAGTAATGTCCTGTCAGCTAGTGCAGAGCTGCTGCTCTCCTGATCAGACAATCTTGCACTGCTGGGCCCCCGACTGTGTTATGATTTAATCATCACGTCGGTGGAGCGGATCCAGTGAGTGTCGGCTGGTCTACTGTTTGTTACTGATCTTTTCTTATGGATGAATCAGCATTTTAATATCTCCCTCCTTTCCCTACAGACTGTGTGCTGATCGAGGAGAACTTCTCCATGAAGTGTAAAAAGCACAAGGTGAGCATGGAGGAGGACAGGTGATTGAACAGACTGAATGTTGTGCTGTAGCTGGAGCAGCTCCTGATTCACATCAAGAGCACCTGGTTTAATGACAAAGCCTGTGTTGATCATAGACTTTACAAATCAATACTGTTGGTTTACGGCCCGTGCTATTAAATGACGGAAGTGAAGATGGAGATGGTGTGAATTGGGGGTAGCAATGACGACTTAAACTAAAGTCTCCATAAGTTTATATTATGATCTGACAGGGCGGTTTTATTGAATTCTTGAACACTATGGCCTTTCACATTGTAGTGAAAGAATGATTCATGGTGTATTTCCTCCACTATTTTATATATTTCTATGATGTACTCGTCTCTTCCCAGAACAAGTCGTTGAAAGCCCCCAATGGAAACCGACGAGACGGCAGGTGACAGAGAGCAGAGGTCCTCTAAGGTTAGTTCACATCTTGTTACGCATCATGAACCAGTTGCATGCTCCTCTATATTGACATAGAAATAGAATAATATCTATGTTATAATAGGAAGGTTATGATAGAGCTGTGAAGCCCCACCTAGTCCCAGAGCATGATGTCGAAGCTGAGCATGGACAGGCCCCTCCAGGTGACTCGGATATTCATCGGTGACTCTTCCCCACAGGTGCATCTGTTGCCCCCAAGGTAACCAGCGGCAACCACCAGGGAGGCGCTCCCTGGCGACTGAAGACGCGCCGCCGTCGGGACGGTGGCCACAGCACTCGCGTGAAATGGCGTGGAAGAAAAATGCACAACAACCCCGAAAAAAACCTGATATACCAAACGGGACTCAACTGGTAACCCTGACCCCTCTACAGCCCTGCTTGGTGGCGGGCTGAGACCACCACTAACCAGCTCACTAACTAGCTGACCAGCCCCACCACAACCCAGGCCCGCCCAAGTCCACCAGAAGGAGGGTGCACTTTTACTTTTGTTTTAACAAATACATGCTGAATTTTGTAAAGTTTTGGTATTATCAATTATTTATGCGGAAAGTGCGAGAAAAAAATAATTTTTCCTACTTTGTTTTTTGAATAAATATGAAAGGCAATCAAAGATATTTAATGTTTTGAAAGACTTTGTAAGTATGCAATTTCAATTTGCTTATTTATTCTGTTTTTGTTTTATCAGTTGGATTTTTGTTTTTTCCTTTGTTTAATTTTGACTAGAAAGTTATGGATGAAGTTAGCGCTTAATTTGCAATCTGCCGGGATAACCCATCTCACCGGCTACCGAAGCAGCTGTTGGGGATTGATGCACATTTTGAGCCAATCAGTAGCAGCGGTGGCATAAGCCGTGTTTAGTGCTGTCCAAGTGGTTTGATTTTAGTGTCCACTCCTGGTAACAAAACCCATTCATACGCATTTTCTTAGGCCTCCCGCTTTCATGCCATTAGACATCGTGGGAATGTTTTGTTGTTTGGTTTAGTCCCGGGTTTCTGTTTTATTTGTGGTTGGGTCTGAACCCAGACTCACTAGACCAGGCGCACAGGAGAGCAAGTCTTAATCTTTATAGAAATTGACCTTTGTTGGCCAGCAGTCGTCTCAGTGGAGGGTAACAGGGGAGAGAATACACTTCTGGAAGCTGTTTAACACCAGAAATCCTCCCCTGAGCAAGAAGGACCAGTGCTCTGCAAGAAGCACTTTGTATCCAAATGAAATTGTTAGCGTGGGTGGCGGTGGGGTCCTGTTTGGGCCGTCCTGTCATGGTCCTTAGAAGACTTCCATGTGGAGGATCTGAGTCATCTCAAGCAACTGTTATGGAGGCCCCATCTCGATTCTAGAGGGGAGAGGTTTCCTGATTCCTGCGTTGGCTAGAAAGCACTTTATCCATGAGGCTTGAATGTGTGTTCCTGTCGGAGTGTCAGACTATTGCGTGTGGGCGGGGGGGTGGTGTGTAGATGCCACAGCCATCCACGCCTTTGTAGTATTGTAGTGTAATTGCATCGGCAGGCTGGCCTAGACTCTAGATTGTATATATATATATATGTCTGCGTGCAGGCT
>OMKX01056096.1:0-18895 GCA_900302425.1 Brosme brosme
AGGGGAGGAAGGAAGGGAGGAGGGGGGGGAGGAGGAGGGACAGTTATCTATCAACCAGGAGAAGGTAAATACATAGACCGGTAGAAAGAGGAGTAGGGGTAAGGGGAGGGATGGGGTGAGAGGTAAGGAAGGACGGATTCTTCCTTTTGGTTGGGAGAGGCCGGTGAGCGTCGGGCGGCAGGGAGGTTTTGGCTTAGGAGGTCAAAGGTTGGCTTGGGAGGTGGTTGCGGTCCACTCCCCGGCAGGGGGCGGGGGGGGCGTGCGTCAGCTCCACTCTGCAGATCCTGTCATCCAGTCTGAAGGCGACACCACTCCATAGAGGCGGCCGGACAGAGCCACTCTACTCTGTGGGAGGGAAAGAGCAAAAAAGGGTAATCATTAACAACTTAACATGTGTACGTGTCATGTCGTCTGCACTGAGGTGTCCTTGTCCACAGTGCCAATGAACATGCAAATTATCAGAGCAGGGTTACGGCTAGCCCACATTTTGGCTGGCAAATGTGTCCGATACGATTCTAATTTAACGGCCGAATGTAAAATGTACCCGCCTTATGTAAAACACGTAATGATACGTGCTTGCGCAAAACTACATGGCCAAACTCATTGTGTTGCAACAAAATGCGGCCCAGAAAGATCGGTTATTCTTCAGTTTAATTGCCGATACTGACTTGAAGTTTTCCGCATGTTCCTCTTCACAGGTGCGCAGGAGCGCAGTAGTAGTCTATGCATTCAGTAAGCCACAAAGCCTCAAAACTAGAAATAGAATTGTGATTGTTATAAATGTTGGTATTGCGATGTTGAGTTACTTTGTTTAATAGCCTAAATGTAAAAATGGATAAGATGGCCGTCAACACTTATATTTACAGACTAATGGAAATTGTAGTTGGCCGAAGGTCAGTAAATGCCGGCTAATGTAAACACTGGTTCAAGAGGTAACAAGGCATCCAGTGTGATTGCAGAATAATGCTCTGTCTCATGCAGGAATAGGATAAGATTGAACCATCATGTTGCTCAGAGTGTAGTGGTTGACCAAGCTTGCATTGTGAACAGGACGCCGGAAATGCTATCGGCGTAGACAGATGCTACACACCGACCGACACGCACACAACCAAACATTAGAAAAAAACTATGTCAAAAAAACAAATGTAGCTTCGATTTCTAAAAGACACAGCCGTAACACAGGGAAAGCCATTCACAAACATAACTGTGTGAGAAATTTTATTTCAAGCATTCAGAAAACCTTCCAAGAATCGACTAACAAACCCTTATCGGTCAAAACTTTTTCCTTTTTTTTCCTCACATTTTCACACATCTCTATGGTGTCCTGAATATGACAACAACAACAACAGCATCAATCATCCACCATGACTATGACCAATGGCTTCCAATTTGTTTACACTGGCAAAGGTTTGACCGGCAATGTGTTGTTCAAAAGCCTTGACCAGAAAACCTTGTCCTGAAGGAGAAACAATGTAATATTACGTAACAGGCTGCTGTAGAATAGCTTCCAAAGAGAGGTACAGTGCATATCCCTACTGTCTGTGTATACGGATGTGAAGAAGAAGGGGACGACAAGGGACTAAATATCAAAGCCCTTTAGCCTTAGTTGGGCAACATGAGGTAAGCGATGGAGAATGAAGAAGGGTAGAACGAGCAAAGGGAGAAATGACCACTGTAACTGAAGAAAAGTGTCAAACATCATTGCAATTGACAGTAGATGCAACGATACCATTAAAAATGGACTTGAATTAATGAGTGTTGGTTTGGTATTGAAAGTTGATACAATTGTAGTTGTAACTTCGTATTTACGAGTATTAATGGAAATATTTTCTTTCATAGCCATCATGTATAAACGAGTATTAATGGAAATATTTTTCTTTCATAGCCATCATGTATAAAGAATATATCAACAGAAGAAAACAACAATACTGACGGCTAATACAAAGTTGACACATGATGCCACTATGGAAAAGTTGATTCAATCTAAAAATATAAAATAAAAGAGCCAATCAATGAACACATTACAATTGTGGTAAATAGTATGAATAGGCAGTATTAGAACTTGCTCTGCTCTTCTCTCTCTTTTCTCTCTCTCTTCTACCCTTCTATCCTTCCTTCCCCAAACACACACATCATGCGCGTTCTGTGATAAACCCAGAAAAATAATGCTTCACAAGACAACAGCACACCACTCAGCAGGGCAGGGCACCATTTGGACTTAATCAAGAGCCACTGGGAATTCAGCATGAGCTGTACTGTGCTTTTTTTTATTTTTAAAAATGCTGCATCTTTGGCACCCTGTGTGGCTATTTCAACATAATGGCACCGTGGCCAAAAAAACTAAAGATTGCTTTCAGAAAGACTTTTGAAAAAGGTAAAATGCTGTAAATCTAATTGTCGGAGTGAGGAAGACAGTGAAAATGTTTTCCACATGCCACATGCCAGCCAGTCTAGTGCCAGGACTGAGGCTAACGCAACCATGAGCAATGTTTTCTAACCATAGCCCTGATGAGCACTGGTACCGGACACTAGAGGAAGATGACAGAGCAGCACTGAAATTCCCCAGTAGGCCCCACCCTGAACTTCCAGGAAACAACTAGCTAGGAGAAAGAGGGAGGGACGGTTGGCGGTTATTTTCCAGGAGTCATGTGGGGATCGCTTGGACTCTCTGACATCAGTTCTCTGTGTCAATGGGCTGGGGCATTCTTTAAGAAAGCAAACGGCCATCGGCCAAAACTGAGAACAAAAAATATATAATTGGAAAAACAACATCCAAAATAAGCTTCACTTTACCTTTTTTTGCCTCATTTCGGAAAGAGAAAACAGCAAACTCTCTGCACTTTGTCCTTGCTATTGTCCAGCTAATGTTCTAAGCTGACTGGAGTCAGGGCTTGGGGAAGACGCAACCTAGCTCCGCCTTCCAAAATGCACACTGTTTCACTGGAAAAGGTGCAAAGTCCACCTGTGTAAGACACAAAGAAGTTTATCTCCCTGGGGCTGCACCCAGACCGACCGTACTGTGCATGTGTACCGACTATAATAACCTCAGTCAGGCCAATGGCAAATTAAACCCATATTATTTCTGTAACAGTTTATGTAGGCAAAATAAAATATATTTTTTGTTTACCTTTTCAAATAATTAAAATGTATGACAATATCAGCATTTTACCTGAAATATGCTGTGCTTGCGTTCCTTTTCTCTTGCGCTATATGTCTGACATGGTTGACATTTATCTGCTTTAATCGGGTTTCTTTTGCTGGCTTAAGTGAACGTAACATGATGAGATCAGTGTTACTGCAGATACGGTCAACCTGAATAAAGCTGCTTTTTAAATTACTCTCATTCCTTGTGTCTATGCTTCTAATGTCCAAAATTACAGGTGAGCAACATAATTACATCCCTTGTAGTCTGTTTATTTGTTTCAATTAGAGCTCGCCTGGTGCTAGTCGGACAGTTTCTTGCACAAGGCCTAAAATTCGATGGCACGGTGACTGTAATCATCATGCATGGCCACACACAGACCTGTACCTAAACCATTCCAGGGCCTGCTCTCAAGGGAGTGAGGGACCTGATGCTTCATGTTGCTCCTGCTGGGACACAAGGGTGAGTGCTTCACAGTAAAAGCTAGTGACGCAACCTGTGGTGTGGATGCAGGTGAGGTTAGGCCACGTATTTGTGTTTGTGACAGGCTAGGCTTGTCAAGTTGAGTTGAGTGGAATAAGAACTGCACAATTATTTGCACAAGAATATTTTGATAGGATATTAGAATATTAATGTGTTTGGTTTATCACAACTCATATATTTGCTTTAATCAATTGTCAAATTCAAACTATTTAATGGTTGTTTTTCTTGTCAGACACACACACACACACACACACACACATACAGATATATTAAATGGAAGTGGATTACTGGAAAACATGAGTTCCGTTCTTGCTTGACCCGTCACACATAACTGGCATCAGAGCTCAGATTCCAGCTAATGAACGGGCTGGAAATGACACAAGCAGCGATCAGACAAGTTTGAATCACGCAACCAAAATGAAAAAGTCAAGAGGGATTGACTATTATAGGCATGCAGCAGGTCAGTCGCAGACCACCTCATGTCGAGATAACCATGGCAGCTTTTACACCACGTTTTTTTTGTACTACAAAATGGGAGGACGAATCAGACAATATGGGCCAAATGAACTGATTGAGCACAGGAATCGCAAATTCCCCACAATATGCAGTGTACCAATACTCCTGGCTATACTTAGCTCTGCAACGGATTGCAAGTCAAGAAAGTAGGTTACCCTATTGCCTCATAGGGTGCCTTCATAATCTACATGGAAACCGTGGCTTGTAGAGAGAAAAGAAACAGGCCTATGAATTAAACAAGCATTGTTACCTGACCTGTAGCTGGTCAGCAGTGTAGACTATATCTTCATGCTGGTCCTGATCGAGGGAAAGGGAGAAGCATGGCACATGGCCCCAGTTGATCTTGGGACTTCGGGTAGCCTGGGACCGTTCAAACTAGGATCTGGACTTGTACCTGCAGATGCAAAAGATGTGGAGTTTGACGCTGTGTAAAAGGGACGTGGTAGTACATCATCTTTTAAAGAGTTCATTCCAATGATCAGTTAATCTACTATCTTATCCCCCCAAGGAGAGGATTGTTGCATATTATTCTGGATTAAGGAGTATGTTCATTTTCACTGCATATTTCTGAAGGGGGAGATTATAACACAACCAGCTCAAAGTGTTAATAATGGGTTCTCGTGGCAGTGGGAGGACAATGATGGTCAATTGTCTGGTTGGTTTCACACATTTGTTTGATTGCCTTTCTAAAAGAAAAAACCTGCGCATACAACATTATTTTATAACCCTTGCATGTTTAGCAGCTTAAGTACTTGTGACTTTGCCTGGAGAGACATCCGTTTCTCCAGTGTAGTTAATTATTACCTTTAAAAGACAACCTTCTTGCAAAGACAATGCAAGGACTCTCATTTTATCTCTAAAGCATTCTTCTGTTTCTAAAACCTATGTAAAGAAAGGTGCATCTATGGAACTCAAATGATTGGGCATAACTAGTCAAAACTACTGATATATGTTGTTTTCAGGCAAAGTTATTTTAGCAGATATAAACCAAGCAAGCACATCTAAATTACTGCATACTGGAGTTTAACAGAGCACCCCTTGTACTGTGATCAGCTTTCAGTTAGTCCTATGAAACCCAACTAACAAAAGCTCTGAAGGAGTGGGAAGCATTGTGCCTTGATTCAGATCTTGAGATACACTTCTACTCTCTTGAGTCAAACATGTCCTCTACTCTAATGTATGAGGCTCCGGCGAATTATCCAAATAAGGCCAAGGTGGCAAGGTCATTGAAGGTAGAATAATCTGCATCCTTGACGCAATGAAAGTGGTTTCAGCTAAGCTTTGTTGTGTGTTCAGCACTACACTTTAAACTCCATTATTTCCTATGGCTTGCAGGCTGCAGGAATGGCTTTGAGCTGCACTGAGCAAAACCAAAGTAAGTGTGATGATTTGGCTTCAAAGTTCAATCTGGTTGAACTTTTGTGGGGTGTAGGGCAGGGAAGGTTTAGGGCACAGAGCATCACATCCCAAGACCAAAACCCCTGCAGCTTACCAAGCCTGTGTGCTTCATTAAGAGAACACTACATAAGAACAGAAGCAGCCAGACATCCAGTTAAAGGCCTACATGTTTTAATGGTGGGCAAGTTCCTATGATTACCTATTGCTTAGATTTAAACCCAGAATCCCCTTATAGCTTTAAATGCAAAAGAAGTGCTCGATTTAAAAGCTCACTGTCATCTCATTGGATGTTGTTGTAAAAAGTCACAAAACAGGACTCTTATTTATCCGACATAACCTTTGATCTTTATTGTGCCTTCGTAAAAAAAAAAAAACATGTAAATGATTTCCACCCTAGCAGCATACTTCAGAACCATAAAATGTAGAACAGGTTCCAAGTTCACCTGCAGGTTCCAATGCCGGCAGTTAACCTGCTTAACCAGGGTAGCTTAATGTTTGCAAAATAAGTTGGATGAGTGAGCTGCACATTACATGTCCACACATGTCATGATTCATCTGATCTAGCATAACTCCATTAGGGGCCATCTGAGAAGCATATGCCCTTTCAATATAAACGGGGCCTTGTTATGACAAAAACATTGGCATGCTCTAGTTTGGCAAGGCTCTACTTTCTTTCAGCTTCGGGAGATGTCAGTGATTCCATTCTCCAGTAAATAAAGGGAAAGCAGCATGAAAAGAGTACAAGCTAATGGAAATTCTTTTTGTTAGGCTTGGATAGTTTGCCCTCAGCAAAATAAAGACAATATTGTGTCTTTACAGAAGTAGAACCAAGCCTGTATCATGCCTTTTCGAAAGTGATACTATATTTTATGTAGGCATGTAGGCATGCATATTGTTGTATGGATGTATGTATGCCAATGTATGTATGACCATTTGTATGCATATATGCTGTGTATGTATGTATGTATGTATGTATGTATGTATGTATGTATGTATGTATGTATGTATGTATGTATGTATATTCTCAGTCATTTACTATGAGTTGGTGTGAGTTCACACCTCGAAAGAATGATCGAAAATACAAATAATCTGCGAATTTCATCAAGAAAACAACAACATATGAATGTGTCATACCTATCAACTGTTTACTTGTCACATGATGGTTAAAGTCATCAATCCCCGCACTGCATTTATAGTTCAGATGTAACATTCAGATGCATGGCAGCCCACATTGCCCCTTTCACAGAGCGGTTACAGTAACCATCCAATCTTCGATACCGATTTGATTTTGTGTTGTTATTTCCAAAATAATTCATCTGAAAGCCTTAACGTTATGTCAACAAAGAAAAAAATCAGTACATGTCAACAGTGTCCGTTATTCAAACCAGCTGGCGGTGCTAAAGCCCAAGCTAAAAGAGGACTCACTCACAGGTATATCTGACCTGAAACAGCTGTATTACTTTTCTGCTTTAACGTTGAGACACATCACATACCTTGAATGCCCCACGGGTTCTCAAGTGTTAGGGTCCTGTTCCAAAGAGGGCGGGTGTGTGTGGGGGGGTATTTTCCCAAAAACCACAGCTTCTAGTTAGCTTCTCGCTAATGCGGCTAGTAGCTGGCTGCTTGTTAAATCCACCGGATCAGTTCAGTAGTCGGACCGTTAAACGTAGAGATAAACGCTCGAGAACAGCTCGCTAATCTGGTGCTGATGCACTGACAGCAGCGACGTAAACAACCACTTCTTCATGAGACATGCCACGCAGTCTTGAGCAAGAGATACACATCTCCTTCTGTGGTTTTCACAGTCACTCTCCCTTTTCCGCAGCCATCTTACTTGGATTTCCACTGTCACACAAACACCCACACGTAGGGGACGCTATGACGCGCTTAGTGCACGGCACGCGGATGTGTGAGCCACAGTGCGGGCTGCTGTGCTGATGAGTCCGTGGCATAGAGGAGAGAGGTCCGTAGGGAGGAGGCCAATTTGATCATAAGTGATGGGGAAGACAGGTCTATGTGTCCTTCATACAAAATGAAAGTGTAATCCAAAACATTAAAATCACATCAATAGGTCCCACAGAGGAATTACTCTCATCCAGTCCATGAATGCTGAACGATTCCAAGTTTGGGACTGGGACAGTGTCAGGCCAGAGTTTACCCTAAAGATACATTTCATCTACTGGCCAAAAACAACAAACCAATTATCCATATGCATGCATTCCTTATGCAAATGTTTTCTCCTTCAGATGATATGTGCCTATCTGCATTCCATTTTATCAAATGTTTGAACATTAAAATCTTGAATTGTATGTATTTGATTTTGATTTGCCAGTTAAAACAGTTTGACATTAAACAAGCACGGTATTAACATCAGAATGAGAATCAGAATTTACTTTATTGCCAGAAAGGACTAGCCTACTATATCAGACATCCATCCTGGAGTTATGTTGTAGGTTACTTATTGCAACTAGAATGTATCCTAACACAGTGCTGTGACCTTGAAGTAGGATGCTGCTAGTTTGTATATCCTTGGCAATGGCCTGCACAAAAATACACAAAAATACACTCGCCTTTGGTACTAAAACAACTCAGCCAAAGTGCCCTGACGGTGCCTCTAGAGAAAAGGACCCTTTGGTATTGTCCTCTGGAAGGCCCTATAGAGAAAACATTACGAAGTGCCCTAGAGAGCCCCTATGTTAGAGAACATGTTGAAAGGTGCCCTCTAGGCTGTCCCTACGACAGTTAAGTGCCCTCTATAGGATACCTCTCTGGTACAGAAAACCCGCATGAAGTTCCCTCTAGAGTGCCCTATTTTAGGGCTCTAGATGTCAGAAAATTGTGTTTTAGGTGTTCAAAATGATTTCTCCTGCTCCCAGAGGTCACCTCCCCCTGTAGAACAAGTGATCTGTGCCCCCCCCCCAACACAGTCAGACTGGGCACTGACATCTTGGCTAGTCACCGGCAAATACCTAGGGCATAGCATTAATTAATGCAATACGTTTTTTACAGGCTAATAATATAACAAATAAACAAAATTCGATTATATCCAAAATCCAATTATGTACAGATTCAGATCCTTCAGTCTGCCGGTGCGAGACCGGATGCTCCGGTATCGCCTGCCAGATGGCAGCAGACTGAAAACTTTATGTGCTGGGTGGTTGGAGTCCTTAATAATCCTGAGAGCTTTCCTGGGGCAGCATGTATGGTAGTTTTCCTGTAGGGCTGGGAGCTTTCTGCCAATGATGTGTTCCTGCAATCCACTGCATAAGACCATACCAGTTCTTGGCTGTGAAGCTCCCGTACCACACTGTGATGCAGCCGCTGAGAATGCTCAATAGTGCATCTGTAAAAAGTTGTAAGGATAACTGGGTCCATACCAAACTTTTCAGTCACAGGTAGCGGCGACGTTTCCGAGCTGATTTGACCACCTTGTCTGTGCTGGCAAATCAGGTAAGTTCATCGTTGATGTGCACCCAAAGCAGAAGCTGACCCTATCCAACACAGTTCCATTGAAGTGTATCAGTGCACGCTCTCCCTACCGTAGCCTCCTGTGGTCCACAATCATCTCCTTTGCCTTGCCAACGTTGAGAGAGAGGTTGTTGTCTTGACACCATGCTGCCAGGGTACCGACCCCCTCTCTCTAGGCTGACTCATCGCTGTCTCATCATCATGTTGTGATGAGGCCCACAGTGGTCGTTTCGTCAGCAAACTTGGCAATGAGGTTGGTACTGTTGCCGCACAGTCATGTGTGAACAGGGAGAACAGGAGGGGGCTGAGCAAACATCCCTTGGGGATGCAGGTGTTGGTGATGACCGGGGAGGAGGGTTCGGTCACTGATTCTCACCACCCGGAGTCTCCCCGTCAGGAAGTTGTAGATCCATCTACATACGGAGGAGTTTAGTCTCAGGTCTATGAGCTTGGAGACCACTCTGGAGGGGATGACGGTACTGAAAGCCGAGCTGTAGTCTATGAACAGCATCCTCACATACGTGTTCCCTTTGTACAGGTGGCAGAGGGCGGCGTGCACCATCAGGGCGATGGCGTTGTCCGTGGATCGGTTGACCCGGAATGCAAACTGCATTTGGTCTGAGGTGGAAGGCAGCGAGGAGCAGATTAATGATTTGACTAGCCGCTCAAAGCTGCTCATAATGACTGAGGTCAATACTGCAGGTCAGTAGTCATTCATGCAGGTTACATTAATGCTCTTGGGCACAGGGACAATGGTGGAACTTTGGAAGCAGGTGGTGAGAACAGTCTGAAGGAGGGGTTAAAGGTCATCCCTAATGACCTCTACTAGCTGATCAGCACAGCCCCTGAGGGCCGTACCTGGAATGCTGTTGGAGGTGAGGTTAGCACATGAAGGCAATCCATTGGCCTCTGAAAGCGAGTGGTGTTCATCTCACAAAAAGCAACTACATGAGTTTAAATGGGCATCACAATGATGTGTTTGGTCTATTATTATAATCTCACAAACCTCTCAACCATAAAGTAACATCGGCTTATAAACCAACATATTATTAATTTCAGAAATATAAATTACATACACACACACACATAGTTGCAAAAATATCAACATCCATTTACCGGCAAGTAACCAATGATTGATTATATATAGGACAAAACACACACTGAGTATTCACTAGTTTGCCCCGTATTTTGTTTCTCATCAGAAAACCTAAAATGTGATGTAAAAGTTATTCTCCTCTGACGGCACCATTCGTCCGGTAGGGTGATAGGTCACAGGT
Source organism: Brosme brosme (assembly GCA_900302425.1). Taxonomy (NCBI): domain Eukaryota; kingdom Metazoa; phylum Chordata; class Actinopteri; order Gadiformes; family Lotidae; genus Brosme; species Brosme brosme. The sequence continues at coordinate 10,285 of OMKX01056096.1, forward strand.
GATAGGTGATAGAATATGGACATTGCGTGCTGCTAACTCACCTGCCTTCAAATCAGCTCTCAAGAGCCATGCACACAGGAATCATCATAATAGCCTAAGAACGCTGAGGAGGGCAACAGCCAACAATTAAATTGATCAATTCAAGATATACTAGATTATGGATTTTAAAGCAAAACAAGGGAGACATCTACAGGACAAAACCAAAAATACACATACAGTAAATTTACATTAACGCCATTCATTTAAGAAGAAAAATCTGAGATTATTACATTCTGAGTAATAATAGGAAGCCTATCATTTAATATAAATTATTTTCTTATGAATCAATAAATAATTATACTTGGTAACAGGTCTGTAAGTTTTTAGGTGGGCTTTAACCCACAAACTCTTTAATATAATCGGCCTAAGTCCAAGAATGAGAGAATACAGTATGTTTTGTATAATCTTCAGAAATTAAACAACATGAACCAACACCATCTGGCAGATCAGCCACCAACAACAATAACAACAGCCCCAGTTGATATAAGACTTAAGACAATCTCCCCAGAGGACCCTTGGCATCTGTTGTGACTCCACTCCCATGGAGACCAGTATCATCACCAGGTGACACTCAGGTACCCTCAGTGCCGTTGTTATGTGTTATACTCATAGTCAGGTCACACAAGGAACAAAGGTCATTTCTGACACGAGAGAGAACATGTTTTAATGTGAACGACCAGCATTGTTGAGGATGGAGAAGGAAGGGGACGCGAAGATCACAACGAACCACTGGCAGAGGCTAATCAAATGGCGTCAGACGCAGAAGGTGAATGGGGAGGGAGAGGACAAGAAGGAAGTGGGGAAGGATGACAACACTCTGAAGTTTAAAAAGAAGTGAGTAGCCTCATATCCAATATAACCAGCCACCATTTTTTTAAGGAAAACAACAATATGTAATAATAATGAACATTATTGTTGCTGCTTTAATCAGTTTATACCAAAACTCAGATATCTGCACATTAAGAATGTCATATGAACATTTAAAATGTTAAAATGTGATCAAAGCTTGTACACAATTGTACACTTCAGTATATGCACACACGTTATACTTGATTGAGCACTCTAATCATTATTGTTATATGTTTTTATATTTTGTTACAATGGAAAGTTTGACAGAGTGGATCATTGATCCATCAGAGGAATTCTATTATGTATGGCTACAGGTTATGACCATCCCCATCTTCTACAATGCCGTGATCATTATCTGCAGGTAGGTGTACTGCATAGCCCTGCATGATTCCAGCAATGCCATCTGGCTTTTCTTCAATTCCACAGTTTACTACTTTGTTTTGTTTTTGACTCTGCATCCGTAGGACATGCTTCGAACAAATTCAGATGAACTTTCTTGCCGTGTGGCTTACATTGGACTACATCTCTGACCTGATGTTTGCAGCTGACATGGTCATAAAAGTTCGCACTGGTAATTACATATGGATCTATATATTGTTGAAACTCCACATTTCTGATATAACGTTTTTGTTTGATGAAATTACATATCAACATTTTGACCATAAAATGTTTTTATTAGCCATGTTTCTTCAATCTTCCAGACTCTATATAAAGGGGCAGGATTGTCTTTCAAGTTCAGATACACCAAACGTACCCCTCACTCCTTAACCCTTGCTATTAAATATTGCAATTCCAGACCATAAAATGTCACAAGATATGTATGGAATATTTTCACAAAAATCAGATGAGAGGCCAATCAGGGAAGTGGTCTGAAAACGGGGAATAGACATATTCATTTCACATCATCCATTCATTTAATTAAAATGGAGAATATGAACAGCTTTAGGAGTGCTGACACACTGACAGTGTATTAGTAGTTTTAAGCAGTCGAGGCAAATCTTGCTATGTCTGGATAGTTTTCCTTAAATCTTAATAAGGTTTTCCATCACGTTCCAAATGGGTACCATTCACTTTGATCTATGCTGCTCTCTACAGGATACCTGGAGCAGGGCATCCTGATCCAGGACAGAGCTCAGCTAAAGAAGCGCTACCTGCGCTCTGTTCATTTTAAATTGGACCTGTGTTCTCTGCTGCCCACGGACCTCCTCTACCTCTGCTTTGACATCCACACGCCGCTGGTCAGGGTCAACCGGTTTCTGCATATGTCACGCCTCGGTGAGGCCCTTGACCGCATGGAGACGCGTACCTCCTACCCAAACACCTTCCGCATCTCCAAGCTCATGCTCTACATCTTTGTCCTGATCCACTGGAATGCCTGCCTCTACTTTGCACTATCCAAATACATTGGCCTGGGAGCCGACCGCTGGGTTTACCCCAACGCCAGCCGGCCCGTGTTTAACTCCATGCGGCGTCAGTACTTCTACTGCTTCTGGTTCTCCGCTCAGATCTTCACCACGGTGGGGGACACGCCCCTGCCAGACAGAGAAGAGGAGTACCTGTTCATGATTGCCGACCTGCTTATCGCCGTGCTGGTGTTCGCGTCGATTGTGGGGAACGTCGGGAACGTCATCACAAATTTGAGGGATCGTGATAATGTGTTTTTCCCAAACCACGAGCTGGTGAGCTAGATTTGGACATTGTTGCATAAATAGTAGTAGAAGTAACAGTAGAAGTAGTAGAAGTAACATGAGCAAAGTTTAACATTTCCCTGCGCCTGTTTATTTCAATTTGCATTGCTTGATGGGTTTGAGTATGTATTTATAACACATTTTGTATTCTTCTTCGCATTCTTCTCTTTGCTGTCGTTTTAGGTGAAGGTCTACCTGCGCAGCCGGCACATCAGCAAGGACCTGCGGAAGCGAGTCAGCGACTGGTACCAGCACCTCTACATCAACAAGAAGATCACGCGGGAGAACGAGATCCTCAAGCAGCTGCCCGTTCAGCTGCAGACGGAGATCGCAGTCAGCGTTCACCTGCCCACCCTCTCCAAGGTCACAATCTTCCAGAACTGTGAGAAGAGCCTGCTGGAGGAGCTGGTGCTGAAACTCACACCCCAGGTCAGAGGTCAAATGATGAGTGAAGTATCCATCCATGCTCGTCTGTGATTTTATCTATTATCGAATCAATTCTTTCTACCGAAATCAGTTTGACCGTTTCATAAAGTAAACTACTACTGTTACTACTGGTAGTATGTGTTGTTCTGAGTACTAATACTATAGTATAATAGGTAATGTGTTGTTTTGACGATACGGTATTGGATGCATGGGGACCATGGTAAATCATAAAGGCTTAATCACTACTCTTTATCTCCATATCCATGACTGTGTCCTGCAGGTGTACAGTCCAGGGGAGTATGTTTGCAAGAAAGGAGATGTGGGCCACGAAATGTATATCATTAAAGAGGGCAAACTGGCCGTCGTGGCAGACGATGGAGTCACACAGTACGCTGTGCTCAGTGATGGGAACTTTTTTGGGGAAATTAGCATTCTTAACATTAAAGGTAAGAATTCAAATTCAAATTTTACTAAGTTAACATATTTGGGTAGAGGTAATGAGGTGAAGAAATTGGATTGATATATACACGCACACACACACACACACACATATACACGCGCACACACACACACACACACACACATACACACACACTACAGCACACAACCATCATATTAAGCATATTGCTTAAGAGTCTCCATTTGTCTTCTGCTACAACAGGAAACAAATCAGGCAATCGCCGCACGGCCAACATTCGTAGCATCGGCCACTCCGACCTTTTCAGCCTGTCCAAGGAGGACCTGAGGGTGGTGCTCTCTGAGTTCCCGGTTGCCAAGCAACACCTCGAGGAGAAGGGCCGGCAGATCCTCACCAAGATGGGCATTCTGGACGAGTCCGTGGAGGGCCAGCAGACGGCGATGGAGAAGGTGGAGATCAAGCTGGACAGGCTGGAGAGCAACCTGGACACTCTGCAGACCAAGCTGGCGCGGCTAATGTCGGAGCTGGAGTCCAGCAACCGCAAGATGAAGTCCAGGGTGGAGCTGCTGGAGCTGGAGGTGGATGAGATGGACCACCTACCCCTTGAGGAGCTGGGTGAAGAAGGGGAAGGAGATGTGGAGCTGGATGGGAACGCAGGAGAGGAAAGGAGAGGGGAGGGGGTGGGAAGGGAGAGGGACCTGGAGCGAGAAGAGGCAGAGGGAGAGGAGGTTGGCGAGGGAAGAGGGAAGGGGCAGGGGCATGGTGACAATGAAGGCAAAGAGGGAGATGGAGGGAGTAGGAAAAGCACAAAGGAAGAGACAGAGAAGCATGGTTTGGATAAAATGGTAGATGACCTGGATGAAGTAGCAAAAGATGAAAAGGGCAGTGGGGAGAAAAGAGAAGAAAATACAAATGATGATAGAGCTGCAAAAGCAGACAGAGATCCTGGTAGTCACAGTGACACAGAACCAACATATACTGCGAAGCAGTTGAACCACAAACACGATGCTAAAAGTTAAAACAGAAAAGACCAAAAAAGAAATGTTCTTTAATAAATAAAAGTGAAGTAGTTAAATTCATGATTGCATTCCTTGTATTTGATATGCGTCTTATTTAATAATAAAATATTGATAATAATCATGTGGACTTTTATTATGCCTTTATGTAGAATATACTAGTATTATATAGTAATAGTAATAGGTAGCAGACGTTGTATCAACAGTAATCATAAAACAATTATTAAAGACCTATGGATTATTATTATTTTTTAATTTATTATTATTTTAAATTAAATTTTTATTATAGTTTGTTTGCATCTGTGAATTGTCATAGCCAACAGGTTACAGAGAGGCTGTTTGTGGTCATTCTTTTCAATCTTTGCAAAAAAGACAGACCGTCGTGTGCCACATCACGAAGAGACTGCCAGTGCCCTGTAACGAAACCTACCTCTATGCTATGTATTTTAAGTCATCAATCACTATTCAAGATATAGTTTCCACATTCCCAGAGATAATAAAAAACTAGCGTATATGGGCAAGAGACAATTTCTTGTTGCACCAAAAACCTAACACAAAAACTTGTCGTCCTTTCAATGCATGGTCCTGTCCCTTTAATGACGCAGGGCCGACGTGCTGTGTGTTGAGGTGTTCCAGGAAGTGCAAGGTGGACACGGGCCCCACCGATTCAACACAACTGCATACATAAGCACTTATTAATAACAAGGCTGCTGTTTGGATGTCATGTTCATGGGGGGCTATCGCTAACACACATGGAGCCCCAAGAAGAAAAGCCGATCATTTATACAATGGAAAACAAGCCGATCGTAACATGTGAGTGTTTCTTCGCGAGGGATATGTTGAACTCTTATGTCGCGAGCCCTGACAGCTAACCCGGGCTAGGCTAGCGGAGGATAGCAAGCTTGCACACATTGCGTTGGAGGCTGGCGTTTTGTCTGCATTTGAGCTTACGTGACGCTGCCTACAACAGTTCACACTGTTTGTTTCGTGGCATACGCCAATGCACAAGTGTACTCATTTCATGAAATGTGTTATTTCAGTAAACAGCTTTCCAAACTGACCATTAGGCCTAGCTGTCCCTTGTACGTCACTAGCCGCTGCTGCAGTCTCGGTTACCTGCTGTCACCGAGCAGGAATCCACCTTGCTGCTCCCAAATGAACGACCCACTGACAGCTTGAGCCCAGTGGGCTCGCCAGTATATATGGTCGCATTATATCAGAATACAATCGTAAATCCCTTGTTGGCGGCTCTTGCAAGCGACTATGGTTATTTTAAGAATTGACCCCACTTGTGGGGCCATGGTCGACTTTACATTGCAGGCTAGTCCATTTGAAGGATTCAGACATTCGGATTGTGAGCGGCCCTTTATGTGTGTGTGTATGTATGTCAAATGTTCTCCAAAGCATAGTGTTCATTGAAACGCATTTTTCAATACTTCAGCATGTGACGAATAAACAGAACCGTTGGCCGTGGGCAGAGGAAGCGTTGTTAATGTAGTCATGCTGTTAAAAGGACGCGATTTTCAATTGCCTTTTGCGTTCTTTACGGCAGTGGTGCAACACTGGTTCTGACACCTACTATTTTTGATCTTCCGCCTACAGAGAAGTTATTTCAAGTTATTTCGGAAGCCCATTTTCTATTTTGTGAGATAGGCCTAGATCAACTAGGTTGCAGTCATCGTACTGCTGGTAATGGACACCAGCACCTTCCGAGTGATGTTGATGAGTCTGGTTAGAAAGCTGAGACGAATGCATCTTCCAGTAAACGATGGTCGGAGTGTCAATGTGGGAGTCTAATCGGATGTTTACTTTGGCTGTAGTTTAATTTGGAAGTTGGCCATCATGTCTGCGAGTGAAACATAATAATAACATAGCTGAAACGTATAATTAGCTGCATAGGATGATATGTCGCTAGAGACTTTGCCTTTTGAGTTTTACAGGACATACCTAGTGTGTAGCTGAGCCTAATGGGGTTGTCCTAATGTGTGGCTGCACGACGTGTGCTATTTTAAAACGAACGTGTCAAGACTGATTGATTGATATTTATTGGGTATCAGCAGGTCATGCACTGCTTATGGAAAGTGACTTTCCATCCTGGTGCCTCTTCTTTGGGGTCATTCCTTACAGGTGGTGGAGACCAGGCCTTGTTTACATCCCTCTACACCCCATTGGCCCAACAGCTTCCTCGGGAGCCAATGGAATGGAGGAGGTGAGTAGCCCTGCCTTTTAATCGATGATGTGGGTGAGGGATAAATAGATAGATAGATAGATAGATAGATAGATAGCTGATAATGGGAAGTTTCAAGTATGGTATATATAGCCTACCAAAATATTTCACAGTGGAAACAGTAATGGATAAAGGTTCTATAATTGAATAGGTAATAGATACTATTGTGTACGGGATAGAGGCTAAACATACAACTTGTTTCATGTCACTTTGTGTCCAGGACCTATGGCCGAGCCCCCAAGATGATCCATCTGGAGGCTAACTTTGTGCAGTTTAAAGAGGAGCTCCTTCCCAAGGAAGGGAACAAAGCCCTCCTCACCTTCCCCTTTCTCCATATCTACTGGACGGACTGCTGTGTGAGTAGCCTTAAAGGTTTATACAGTTTGTAAATGCCTAGAAATCATTTTTTCGTATTCATTAAAATGCCAAACTAAACACGATCCATATGGACGTTGACTGTTAAATACGTAGACAATGCTTTAAATTGTACTTAAGGATTGTTGAAAAGTGCTTGTGTTTAGAACTCATATTTAATTTAAGCCTAAGATCATTTGCTTGAGAACGTTAACATCCAGGGAATATAAAGAAAAAGGTACCAGTTGGATTGACTAGCTTATTAAGTGTCTTGATATGGTGATATCCCAGGGCAACACAAAGTTGGTTATTTTTTAAACGTCTGCAGGCAATATCTCTCTATATATATATATATACATTTACTCATGTTGTGAAAGGCAGTTTTGCAACACTTAACGTTGTCATTGGTTTATGCTACCGAGGCAAAAATAAGGGGCACACTTGTTTTATTGCTCTCGATTTGCCAAACGTGAACAACATCAACTTCTCAATGCAAATCCTGGCTGTACTGGAATGAGCTTGTCTAGAAAGGTCTGTTCATCAGGGTCCCTGTTTTTTGACTGTCCAGCGGGCTGCCCATTCAGAGATCTGTTTGATCTGCTTGATCAGCTATCCAGAAATTGGGATGTGAAGCAATGCTTTTTCAGGAAGTGGTGTCATCGAAACCCAGAAAACACACATAATGTACACTCGCATTACATTATCCACTACTGGTATAGATTTGGTTCTGCCCTGCTTCTGGGTGTGTGAGAAGTAGACCTATACTCATGCCACGATCACACACATTTCTTCTGGACTTTCTATTACTTTGTTATTCCAGCAGGCAAATCAAGGGAGTGTTTCAAATGAAGCAGGACCCGCGTAATGCACATTTTCTGAGAAGCAATCATAGACTAATAAATATGGCTGTAGCGCCTGTGACGTCACCCATTTGATTACACACAATTATTTTAAGGGGGTAGATTTGCCTTCTTAGGACTTTGCCATTCTTTGCAACCTCCATCGGAAACCATCCATATTTGGGACATTAAGGGCGGGACTTGAATAACTGCCTTGCAGTCAATGGCTAAAGTCTAGGCCAGGGGTCTTCAACGTTTTCCAGGCCAAGGACCCCCAAACTGATGGAGAGATGGAGCGGGGACCCCCTACTTATATATCGTATAAAATTGTGTTTTATATTAAACTGGTCCTATAGTGCCATGTATAAATGTACCTTGTTATTGTGCATTCAATACTAAGATATTCAAATATGTATGATATAATATATATAATATATTTTAAACATGTGCAAGGTACAATGAGTAGGGTGGCCATGCCACTGCCATTCATAAACATAACATAACATAATAAACTGATACCTGCCAAGATCAACAATGTCTGTCGATTGCATGTAATCATGCATAAAAGCTATTCAAACGTGCTGTCAGTGGACAGTTCAATGAGCTGATCCTCCTCTGTCACCGTCAGGCATGCGCCGTCTGCTGCGTTGTCTCTGAATGGAAACTGTATCCATGTCTTTTCCCTGCGCCAGGAGTCGGCCTCAGAAAAGTAGTTCCTAAATTGACCATGGGGCGCCTCCAAGTGCGCAAGAATT
>OMKX01056098.1:0-20405 GCA_900302425.1 Brosme brosme
CGCCTTACTGTACAGCGGCAGGACCGCTCGCATTGACACCGCATGGTGGGCTCCGGTGTCTGTCGACAGATCCCGGACGTCTGGCTACAACCGAGTCCATACCACATTTAAGCTAGACCTACACTGATTGTAAATTAGAGGCTATTTCGACAAGTAAATAGCGTACGAATACGAGTAAAAGTATCGTAGTGGCGCACTTGTTGTGATACTACGGTGGTATAAATATTTAGTGTCGGATGATAAGAACAGTATGCTCTCTACAATCTACCGACAGTTGACCGTCCCCAACGGTACCCCTCCTCAGAGACGCCTCTTGGATCATGTAATTCTGACACAAATTCAGGTTTATTAACACTAGGCATATACAGCATGACGTAGGAAATGTGGTATAACGTCAACATATATCCGTATTACACACCCTGTGGTGTGCAATATATAGTAGCCGAATGGTTTCAACTGCCTTTGAAGAATGACGTCTCTTTCATATAAATTAGGTTGGGACGCGGTGTATGGTCAAATGGTGTGCCTTTTTATTTATTTACCATGTAAACTATGTGAAATAATGTATGGTGGTGGTCTGGTGTATGGTCGTCTTAGAACGGATTTTCACTGGAGTTAATGTGCACATCGACTACAGTAGGTTCTTCTAGGGGCCAGTCCCCCCTGCCACCACACCGGGTCACTCTCGTAACTCATCTGGTAGTAGGACCACATCACGTGGTCGCCCCATAGCTTCTACCTTATGTTTGGTGTAGTTTTGTTCAAAGGCTTTATCACCAACACAACCAGAGTCACACTAAAAGGTCAGCTCAACTATTTTGACAGAAGCAAATAATAACATACCCATTGCTACAAATTTATATAGGCGGACAGGTGGTTACACTATACGAAATGGATGTCCAATACTCACTTGGCATCTCCTTTTGTCCAGAAACAGTTTTCAATAAGTCACCACATCACCTTATTTGCTCATGAAAATCTTTTACAATTATAAATATATGTTGTTTACAATGTGTTCTTTACAATTCTTAATATTAGTCACCACTATGCCCTGCGTCAGCGAAGTACAGTTTGGTGGTTTTAATGAGAGGAACACTTTGACTCAATGAGCTGGTAGGATTTAGTTTTCCATCTAGCATCATGCATGCACATTATGTGTCCAAGCCAAGGCAACAGTAATGTAAGTGCAAATTAAAACAGTGGCCCAGAAAATTCATGAACTAATGACCCCCTTCCACTTGCTATGACAAGACAAATGATAACCACCCAGTTACCTAGTAACAACCACCCCGGGATTAGAAGTAGATTCAGTCAGGATGGAAGGATGATTAGAGTGTGTTTTGACTTCTGGCCGTGTGTACTGGTCCTTTTTCCAATCAAGTGATTATGAGCCAGGTAGCTAAGTGGCTGGTGAGTCAGTGAGATCTCTGATAAGGTTGTAGGATGTTATCTAATCCCTAGCAGTGTATATAGACTCAGGGGGGCGCCTGTAAACGGTATTGTATTGAGGCCGTTGGGACTTCCACTTCCACCAGCCCGCATCAGCCCAGAGGAAAAGGTGTGTAGCTGTTGGAGTTGTACTTTTTTTAACAAAATGTTATAGTTGAGAGTTTATTTGAACCAATATGTGTATGTCTCTGCTTGATGTTTTAGTTAACATTCACTTCCACCATGACGCCTTCGGTGAAAAGTGCAACGCTATCTGTCCTCCTGATGTGTTTTCTCCTTTACATCGCGGACTCGTATCAAAACACAGACATGTCAAGAAGTAAGATATCTTCTGTCCACTTTTAATTCTACATTGTATTGTATTTTCTGTATGGTAATGTGATACACATACAATCTAAGAAACCTGGCTATGGACTTAAGTCATATTATTACAGGGCTTAATATAATATTGCCTTTATATATGTATGGTTTGCAGGGTGCATGTTTCCTATGTATATCAATAGAGTATTTGTTGGGAGTATCCACGTTTTAATTTTGGGTTATTAATGTAAACATTACAAAGTAAACACATTTTTCATCAGGATGACGTCAGTCATAAAAACCTCACCTCAAGTTTTCTAGTTTCCTTGTAGCTTTGTGTGTTAGTTTATTAATCTTGGGTCATTGATTCCCAGTGGGCTGTGGTGAATGCACGCTGAGGAGAAACACACTGTTCTCCCGGGAGCGTCCAGTGTACCAGTGCATGGGCTGTTGCTTCTCCAAAGCCTTCCCTACACCCCTGAAGTCCAAGGAGGCCATGATCGTGACAAAGAACATAACGTCGGAGGCCACCTGCTGTGTTGCATCACGTAGCAATCCGGTATTCAACAACTATTTCATGAAAAAAAAAATGTTGTGTTGAAGGGACTGAACTAAACTTCTATTGTAATGACTTATTATTAAAGCTGTAACACATGAGATAAGATACACGTAATCAATCCAGGACAGGAAATGTGGCGTCAAACAGCAGCATAATTACAGGACAGATCATTTAAAAGGAGATAAGAAATGTAAATGACCCAAAATCTGAATGTACATGTAATTAAAGTAGAGGCAATCATTATTATATGCCTGATTACTATAAAGTGGCAGTGCTTGTACAGCAGGATGTGATACGGTACATGAATGTGTAACCAGCTAACAGCCCTGTCTGCTTCTCTCTCTGTCCTCTTTCAGGCAAAGGTGAACATAAAAGGAAATGCAGAATGGGTGAAGAACCAGACGGCCTGCCACTGCGGTACTTGCCGTTACCATAGACAATAGAGGTTGGACTGCAGCTTGTCCCTGTTATGGAAAAGAAGTTCAGCAACAAACCGTCTTCATGATGTGTGCACAGGCTTTCATTCTTTCTAAATGTCTGCAGCTCAAGCATGCACCTCTCTTGTGTAAATACATTAATATCTCTTGTTAGATTAAATGATAAATTATAGAAATAAACTTTATTAAAACATGTAGACTACATCTTCACTTATGTTTTTTCTTTGGTGTGAGCCATGGTGTTAGGCTCAATGTTATACCAGATTATTGAAAATATTCAATCATAAAAATCATATTAACATGTTACAAAACATATTTTTTGCAAACTATTAAAATAACCATGTTACCCATATGCCAAACATTATTGGAATAACCAAATGGGTTATGGAACATTATCCATCGGTTGATTCGCACCATATACATTTTAATTCTAATGTATTGTTTCATGTATTTAATTATAGTTGTCAGCCAGCCTCAACCATTCTTTTACTTTATGAACCTAAAAACATTTTTATTCTTAGTTTCTTAGTTGTATTGATTGTAAACTGTATTGATTTGTGTATTAATTGTATGTTTGTACTTCCACTGATCTATAGGCCAAACAACTCAATCAGATGCAAGGGCTCATTAATCAGTTAAAATACATTAAAAATATATCTCTACACAATGCACAATAAGTTGATTCAATGAATCGGGCTGCTTCTGCAGGACAGCATCTGCAGGTGTAGCGTTAGGCCATATAAAGATACATGAAATGTATTTGGTTGGTTGTACCCCTGCTATCTCTGACTGCTGAGTTGTTTAGAGACAATTTTTGTTGATGTTATTTTGGTTCTGTACTGTATGGGTGTTTGAGAAAAAAAAGAAGAGAAATAAATGTATAACATACTTAAAGTCAAACACTTCCTCACAAAACCTGTTTCATATAGTTAGTAGAAGATCGTTTTAGTCAAACATTATCAGCATGCAGTATTTTCCATGATCATGGTTTACCAAACCATATTCACTCAAAAGCCTCACTAAGACTTGGAGCAAGTGGCTATAAAAAAAGGTTACAGACCATTACATTTTCCTAAAACTTAGAAAAGGTGTACATTATAAGGTAGGGTAGGGTGCTGGTTGAATGTCTGAGCCTAGTTTGTAGATGACCATCTTGTGTCATTGTAAGGTCATTGATGCTTTGTTGACATCAGAGGATGTGGAGCACACACACTGGCGCGCTCCCCTCCCCCTCCTGCGTGTCCGTGCGCGTGCGAGTCTGGCGACGTAACATCTGTGCGTACGCGGTCGTGATTGTTGTGAAGATGGCGGAGGGGGAGACAGAGAAGGAATATGATACACGGAAAACTATCGAGGGACTCCGAGAACGGTTTCATAATTTGACCACAACACTAAAAGAAAGCTCGGGATCATCGTTGGAGGCCTCTTTGCATTTCTGCCAGGAGTTTTGTCAAGTAAGCGTGTTTCCTCCTCCTCGTCCCGGGCAGCCTGCAGCCTGCTGCTTCCTGGCCGAGGATGCGCGTGTACGGCGGCTACAACAATGTAGCTAAGCGGCTAGCTAGCTAGCTGGCTGCCTTTTAGGATGAGATGGAAAACCGTTCCTCTGCAATGTTACCCGTCCATTATAACGCTATTTACCAGTTGCCAATGTTTATGTGCACATTCTTAGGATTTGCGTGAGAAGAAGTGACCTTGATATGTTAGCATTAGTTTTTTCCAGATAGCCAGAGAGCTAGGTCCAGATGAATGCTGCTAGCTGGTATGAGGGTCCCCAGCTCGGTGGTCATGCTGTGCAACATGGATAGCTAGCGAGATTTAGAAATAATCCATGCATGTTTGCATTGCATTTAGGTTCATTAATGGCATTGGACATTCACGTTCAAACCGATGTAGTTGACTGGTTCTTTGCAGATCTTAAATTGTTGCAGACATTGTCTACTTTTGATAGTCTGCGTTATTTTACGGGGAAAAAAAGCAGTGATTTTTTTTTTAAACAAGGTGTTAGCCAAGGCCGCATGCCCTAATTACCGTGATAACCACATCACCGGCCTTTACCAGGTCATAGAATACACGTATTCCTGCAGCTGGCCAATACTTGTATTTTATTATGAAAAGTGTGCACATCACCACGACGTCTCACAGCTTGCTTTATATTGACCACAGTCCCATCATCTAGTACGTGTGTGAAGGGCGTCACTTACTGAATACTTTTTGACAAAATCCACATGAATCCAAAGCCGTAACATGAAATACATTTTGAGGTCATGATGACAATTCTTATGCATATGCATATAGATATATCTATTTTTCGATGTGTTTACTTTTACATTAATCAAGATGCGATGATGGTTGCTTGGTCGAATCCTGCAGAAGTTAAACATATGCAACCATTGCCACTTTGAATGTGTTTAACTGATTGAGGTTCTGACTTTTGGTTCAATGACCTAGATGGGGAAATTGATGAGGAGTCTTTTAACCAACAAATCAATGAGCAAGAATACCATATAACGGTGGATAAGACTCATTGCTTGTACCATAATAACCAATACATCTCTGCATGTTTTCGTCTTGTATTTTTTAACTATACATCTTTGTTAAGATGTACTACATGATGCATTTAAAACGAGTGTGTACACTAAAAAAACAGCCTAGTAGATCACATAGTTTGTAAAGTATGGAATTATAGTAACCCTAACCAAAAGTTTGTTGTAATGGACTAGAAGTAAAAATAGGAAACTTAAGCATGGACATTTTTTGGTTTTATCATGCCTTTTTTTCCATGTCAATATTTTTCTCCATCACATTTAAAACTTTGCATTTCCTTTCTGATATTTAAACAATGTTTGACACATGTTGTTAAAGCGTATGTACTATCTACCTTGGTTTTCTAAAATCGATGCTGATCAGTTCAATATGGTTCAGTTCTGACCTGATTTACATTGCTTTACATTGTATACCATAATGACAGACTGTTCTTATGGTCTGATTTAACATGTTACTTGTAGCTACATTGAGGTACATACATTGCCGTAGCGTCATTGATGGTTTTTATTCCCCTGTTGTTTCCATTGGTGTGGTAGGTCCTAGTGGAGAATGCTGGGCGTTGGAAGACGGACGAGGACCCCCTGCCCCTGCTGGAGGTCTACACCGTGGCCATACTCAGCTTCGCAAAGGCCACCTCGTGTCTCTCCTCTGAATGTGAAAATGTGCCACTTCTACTTGAAAAGTTAGCACTGTGAGTACGGTATTCTGTACATGCAGACACTGCATACACACGTTAACAGCTTTATTATACATACAGTTGTACCCAAACCCGGAATACCTTGGTTTCCTTTCTGTGATTGAGTGTATGGATCCATGAAGGTGTTTGCTGTGGGTAAAATAGACTCACACTGTCTGTTGTTAAGCCATTCACCCCCCTTCCACATTGTTTACAGAAAAAAATATGAGATGGTCAAATATAAGACACGCCTGCATGACAAAAGCAGGGTTCAAATCCTGGGGCTGTCACATGTTTCATTCATGTTGACACGAGGCCATCAACGACCTGGCCTTCACTCTCCATTCTCTCATGTTATTGGGATGTGCAACATCTGGCCTTGAAATTTGTATATGTAGATCCATTAGACATTTTTATGCATGGTGTATTGTATCTGTCCTTGAACTATATTCTTCTCTGATGGATGGTGAATTCACAGGAGTTGTGTGGAGTTGCTACTTTTACTGCCCCAGCATGTCCCTGTTGCCTTATGGGAGGAATTCCAGTCCTCCATGAAGGTCAGTGTTAAGTATTAACTGCAAGAGATTCTGAAATTCTTCTTTTTCTTCTCCTTTGTTTCTCCTACCTTTACTCTTGTCTTGGTGATGAAATCAGATATTGTAGTCAAATGGTTGCAGCACTTTGTGGCGTCTAACCAGCTGCCCGGTTTCCTTTCCTTCCCAAGTTGGCACACAGCCTTTCGCAAGAGACTGGTAACACACAGCTTTGCGTACTCTCCGTCATGGCACAGCAGGGTGGCGTGTGGTCCAATGCCACTCTAAGCAGTATCCTGTCCAATGGATTGCCTCAGACTGAGCAAGGTCAGTTCTCGTATAGATCTATGTTAAGTGTTGTCCGGGATCAACATACAGACAATGCACAGAGCATTAAACACAATCTGATACTCTTTCGGAAATAATTGAAGACCCTTTTTCTGTTTCTTGTGCTAAACATGTTTGCTAGCGTTATTTGCAAGTGAAAGGACTTGCAAAAATGTATTTGTTTGGAAGAAGAGATGTGGTTTCTTCCATTTGTTGTTAAGCTAATGTTTGAATGAGTAACCGCTTCCCCCTGCTTCCGTCTTTCTTTTTGCAGTCCACGAATTTCTGGAGTTGGAAGGTCCTATGCTGCTCAACATGAGACTCAAGCATCTGATCAAAATGGACAGTATTGAAAAGGCTGCAGTCCTTGCTAAGATCTGCTCCGAATACCCGGGATATGAAGGAAAAGGGAACTTTAAGCAAATCTACTTGGTTTGCATCTGTATGACGAAAACTCAAGAGCAGCTCATGGAAGAAGTAAGTGGTTTTTGTTCTTCTCACCAAGCACCCATTGAAGATCTTGTTGTCAAAAGGAATGGTTTTGTTTTTTCTTACAAAGTAATATGGTTCAAGCCACAGTTTGTAAAGTGTTTTCTTTTGTCAATAATGTTGTACCTCTACTATAATATTTACATTCTGCTCATTATAATCATTGTGTATATAGATATTGTACGTAGTATTTCTACACACAGAAATAGTGTGTAATTCTTCTGCTCTGACACCCAAATGTCCCTTCTGGGATGATTAATGTTTATTTCATCTTTGTCTCCATCACAGATCACATCTATAGACTGCAAAGATGCCCTTGACATGATCTGTAACCTGGAGTCGGAGGGCGACGAGAAGGGAGCTCTGTGTTTATGTACTGCCTTCCTCAAGCGACAGCTTCTCCAAGAAGAGGTCTATTGTGCCTGGTGGGTTTCCCACACGGGTTGAGCTCCACACGTGCATCTGAACTCTCCTTGTCATGCTATTTGAAGCGGATGATGAGGTTCTTTCCCACCCAAACCAAAGATTATTTCATTTCTGTTGACGGCGTGAATAGTTAGTATGCATGTTTTTGAAAATGTTGGATCCAACTGAATTGATAGTCTCTGTAATATTTCTCCCGGTGTTATTCTGATTGGCCCTTCCAGGGAACTCACGCTGTTCTGGAGTAAGCTGCTGATACGGCTGGAGTCCTCGGCTGACGTCTTTCTAGAGCAGAGCAAAAAGATGGCCCTGCTGTGCCGAAGTGTCTGTCACATTCTGTTTTTCATCAAAGTAATACAAAACGAGGTAAATTAGAACAATTGTCCACAGAAAGTTAGACGTCAACTGGAATATGGTTTGCATTCATGTTTCCAAAGGAACTTACTTAATGTTGTTTTTGATTTTGTGTTTTTCACCATCAGGTCGGAGAGGTGGGGCTTCCAGTGTGTGTCGAAATGTGCATTCAGGCCGTTAAAATGACGACTAGTGACCATAAGGACAGCAAGTCTACCATCTGCAAAACAATTTACTGCCTCTTGCCAAATGATCTTGAGGTAAAGCGCGCTTGCCAGCTGACTGAGTTCCTCCTCCAGCCGACCGTAGACTCCTACTACTCCGTCGAGTCCCTGTACAACGAACCGGACCAAAAGCCTGAGGAGGAGGGGAACCTGCCGGTTCCTAATTCTTTACGCTGTGAGTTACTGCTGGCCTTGAAGACACAGTGGCCTTTTGATCCAGAGTTCTGGGACTGGAGAACATTGAAGCGCAACTGCTTGGCATTGATGGGTGAAGAAGCAGCTATTGTGTCTTCTATAGACACGCTGAACGATGCTGAGGAACAAGAGGAGGAAAGTGCTCTGGCCAAGGTCCCTGAGTACAAGGACCTTGAGGACTTTTTGTTGAACACTACAAATGAACTGAATGAAATTACAGATGAGAGAGAAAAGAACAGGGAGGCTAAAAAACTAAGGGAGCAAGGCTTTGTCTCTGCTCGGTTTAGAAACTGGCGAGCGTACATGCAGTACTGTGTTTTATGCGACAAGGAGTTTTTAGGTCACCGTATTGTGCGCCACGCTCAGAAGCATTTTAAAGATGGTATGTATCTGTGCCCGATTTGTGCTGACAGTTTTGAAAGCCGGGAAGTTTTAGAGCCACATGTTGCTTCCCATGTAAAGCAGTCATGTAAAGAGAGACTAGCTGCAATGAAAGCTGCTAGGAAGGTTAGCAAACCAGTTCAGTCTGCTAAAAGTCCTTTAAAAAATGTAAAGGTTGCTGTAAAAACCAACATCAGCCCTGTCAAAATAGAACCCTCAAACGGCAATTATGCCAGTATTGACACACAAGTAAATTCCACCAGCCTCGTAAACCAAGAGCAAGGGACATCTGAAACACAGCTAAGCCAGGATTGTTTCTGTCCAGTTCAAAATTGTTCAAAGGCTTTCAAGTTTTTCCGTAATCTCATGGCTCATGTTAGATGCCACAAGGATGATGCAGAAGCAGTACGTTTCCTAGAGATACAGAAGCAGAAAGTGGTGTGCCAATATTGCAGGCGGCAGTTTGTTAACGTTAAACATCTCAATGATCATTTGCAAATGCACTGTGGCATCAAGCCATATATCTGCATACAGCTTGATTGCAAAGCTAGTTTTAACTCCAATTCTGAACTGCTCATGCACAGGAAAACCCACCCAGAGTTCCAGGCTCGGTGTATGCTCCCTAATTGTGGGCAGATTTTTAATGAGGCCTATTTGTTATATGATCATGAGGCCCAGCATTACCTCACATACACTAGCCAGACAGTGAGCTGTGGAAAGGTTTTCAACTCGCAGTCCCAATGCCCGTCTCACCAAGTGAATCATGGTACACATGATGCGGTGAACGATCCTCCTCCACCCAGCGAAAACCTTCAGCCCCCCCCCAACATTCAACCTGTCCCCCAGGGCACCCCCAAGAAGGAAGAGAAGTGCTCTGCTTTTGTCCGCCTCGAACGCATCGACACAGAGGCGTATATGAAAGACGTGGCCATGGCGAGCACATCACCCTCCAAATCGCCGCTGACACTCAAGGAGCCTATTCCTGTAAGGGTGAAACACTCAATTGAGAGCATGCTCAATTCTGTAGAGAATCAGGATTTAGAGGCAGAAGAACCAGAGAAGTGCTATACTCCACTGACCAATCCCGCTCCAGCAACAGTTGATGCAAAGGTGCCGCCGGAAGTTCAGCATCAGCTTCCTACCGTAGTAGTTGGGCCCGTGGAGAATCCACCAGTACAACCTGTTCCTACCACAATAAACCATGCAGACGCTCCGCTGAGAGAAGCCATTGATAATGGAGGTACTCATGTCTTTCAGAAAGTGCCACCTCAGATTCTTTCTCCATCTCAGATAAAAGCTGAAAACCCATGCTCCTCACAAGGCTATCCTTCTAGCATACCAGCTGCAACTGGCAATGAAGAGGTCATGCATTGCTGCCCATATAAGGACTGTACACGTGCATACAGCACAAATAAAAGTCTCTCACGGCATGTGAAGAAACAACACCCTGAAATATTTGAAGATTGGAAATTAGCCAAGAAATACAACAAAGTGGTAAAAATAACTGCAAAGAAAATATCCAACATGGAAACGGCATCCCCCAGTCAGTCACTCAGATCCCCGGATCCACAAGGAACACCGCTATGCAACAAAGCAGGGATGCAGCAGATGGATTATCCTCTGGGATGTTCAAGCTCCCCTGCCCCCTGTTACCCTGGCTCAGTGGACCCAGTGCCTATCACTCCAATGGTGAATCCTACCCTATATCCAGCATGGGGAAGCCCCGGGAATACTGCTGGCCTAATGACTTCAGAAGTCGCCCAGGACTGGCCTCCTTCTCCTATGAGTAACTGTTTTCCTGATGTCTTTAATGTGGCTGAATATCCGTCCAGGAGTTACCCGCAGTGGCAACCGGATCTCTATCAAACCACAACCCCTCTCCCACCTGAACGAGACCTTTCACTGGCAGCTACACACAGTGGCACGATGTCTAATGTGACTTCAGATTCAACTTTGATGTCTCAGTATGTGTCTAGCTCACTAATGCTTGACAATGTGGCCCAAATACACAATGGTGGGCAGCAATATGGATTAATGCAGCCGGAGGTTAGTGTTGACAGTGATTCAAGAAAAGTGAATACCAATATGACAGGCCAGGCCGGTCACAACAATAGCATTTTAACAGTTGAAACCCTTCCGGATGAAACTTACCACACTCCATATGATCAGAACGCAGCACCCAGTCTGCCACCAAAAATAAAGGAAGACATCCCAATGAAATGTCAGACGGACATCCCAGAGACCGAACGCGTACCGAAAGCCACCGCTGTCATTCCCAAGGCTACGACCCCCGAGGCTGAGACGCCCGCGTTTGATCCGATCGACAGCTCTGTCGAAGCTATGCTCGGCCCACAGAGTGTCATGACCACAGACATCCCGTTTGAGGAAGACTTGAGCGCGGTCGACTGTGAGGCTAATCCCTCCGAGGACAAGAGCGGCGACGCTGACGCACCGAAAGGGAAGCGCAACAGATTGAGCAAGAGAACCAAATGGCCCGCGATAATAAAGGACGGGAAAGTCATCTGCAGGCGGTGCTTCAGAGAGTTCACGAGCACCAAGTCACTCGGAGGACATCTATCAAAGCGGTCGCAATGCAAGCCGTTAGATGAAGTTGATCTAACGGCTGACCTGCCAACATCATTCCTAGATTTTCTTAATGATCCTCACGTCCCCGATACTAATGGAGCAATATTCAACATGACAAATGGAGAGTTCTCACAGGAAAGCTGTAGCTTGACCACTTTGACCACACCTCAGTTGATTAAAACGGAGCCCCAAAATTCAATGATCGACTCCTCCTCGTCTGACCCACTCCCTTCTGCCTCCTCGGAACCACAGCCCAGTCAAACAAGCAGCGGTCAGCAGGAGAAGGCACCAGCGTCTACTGACGCATCCCAGGCTGTGCCCCGCAGTGAGGATCACTTAATGGAAATTTCCAAGGCCTTTCAAAGGTTGGATTTAATTGAGGCTGCGCAAGAGAAGTTGAAAATGGAAAAAATGTCCTTAGCTCAACATGTTGTCATTAGTGACTCCTTATCTGACAATGAAAAAAGTAAGACTCCAAAAGAAAAACGTGAGGAGAAATCTCGGGAAAAGTTACCCAAACCTTTTAAGTGTGATCAGGATGATTGTGAGTATTCATTCATGACTAAAGAGGCATTATTCAAACACTTAGCAAAAATGCATGATTACACTAACGATATGATAGAAGAACTGAAAAGGACTCCAGTGAAGTTTTCTCCATACCCCTGTCAGATTTGCCCTAAAACATTTACCAGAACAACAGGCTTGAGAATCCATTACGAAAAGGTTCATCGCTTAACAAAGCCAGAGATGCTGAAGCTAAAGTTCAGTGCACGTAATCGGCGTGTATTCAGACTAGCCAAAGAAGATTGTTATAGCAGCCGTACAACTACTGCGGCAAATACGAGCCGTGCGACCAGATCTTCACTCGGCGTACCTGGCATTAAACAAGAGCCACTTGATATAGCAATTGAAACTCAGACAGACCATGAAGACAATCCCATGATGGTCCCTACTGCATCTGATTCTGCAGAAGAAGGTATTGCCAGTGAAATATTAACTGTCACAAAGCTGCCATCACCTCTTTACTATTTGAGCGACGGGCAGAACTGTGAGATGAGCTCATCATCAATGCCTGACCCGGCTCAAGAGGAACCCGGAGAGGCTCAAGTGAACCCGGCCCCAGACTTAGAGGAGCAGCACGGGGAGGGGAGCCTGGTGTTGGATCACCATGAAGCGTCTGACCAACCCAGCGGGTCAAAGTCCTCCCCCACAAAGGAGGAGCACCACAAGAGAGAGAAGCCACAGAAAAAGCTGGGGCTCAAGATGTGTGACCCCGACAACGCCTTTAGCCCTTATAGACCCTATCGCTGTGTTCATGAAGGATGCAGTGCTGCGTTCACCATTCAACAAAACCTTATCCTCCATTACAGGGCTATGCATCAGGCATCCTTGGCCAGAGCAGAAGGTGATACTGAGAAACCTAGTATGATGAGCGGACAGGAGAGTGTAGGAAAAGATGACGAAGTCCGGTGTCAAGTAAAAGATTGTTCCAGAGTGTTCATGGGAGTCCCCAAGTTAGTGCAGCATTACCTTTTACTTCACAAGTTCACGCGTGATAAAGCCACTGCTATGATGTCCACCATGAACGTAGGCACGTTTAAATGTGACCGGGAGGAGTGCTCTCTTCCCTTTGAGTGTGCCGACAAGTACATTGAGCACATCAAAAATTTCCACAAAGAAATCGCAATCTCTGAGAGCGGCTCGGTGGACACAACATTTAAGTGCGAGTATGACGGATGTGACTGTGTCTACACTACAAAGTCCAACCTCCTGCGACATCTGATTAAGAAGCATGAGTATGTATATGATCCTAAGAGTAGCGACGGGAGGAGGACTAAATCTGTAAGCCTGTTTAGCCCCGACAGCACCCCGAAAGAAATTATCGAAAGCAAGTACAAAGTGAAAAAGAAAACCATCAAAAAGAAAGAGGTCAACTCTATGGATCATTGGAGCAGTTTTGGAGAACCTGCACTCAAATCCCATGAGGAGGCCTCCGCCCTGTGCACCAAGAAGTCCTCCTTGCAGTACCCGTGTATGATCATTGGCTGTGACACAGTAGAGAGGGCCGAGAGGAGCATATTCAAACATTACACCACTCATGGCCTCACAGAGAGGTACATCGAAGATCATAGGAGCCAGTTTATATTCTGCAAAAAGTATTCCCGTTCCAGGTTCAAAGATGCAAACAAATCTGAAGGCATGTCCACAAGCTCCTCGTCCGAAGTGAGTGAGAGTGAAGAGAGTGAAACCGAAGGCGCAAAACCTAACGGCCCGAACACCGAGGACCGATTAGCCCACGATTATGGAAAATCATCCACCGACGAGAGTTCAGAATCTCAAACTTCCACAGTGACCGAGGGAAGTAAGAAAGGCCGTCCTAGAAAGCCTGCACATCCAACACCAGCTTGCACAGAGAGGATGCAGACCCTCAGAAACCGTTTGACTGTTAGCAGTTCCAGAGATAACTCAAATCCTGGTACTCCCTCGCCCCAAGAGGAGCAGTGTGACGAGGGTCTTCTGCCTGGATCGTTTAAGCCTTTAGAACTTGAAGATTCCTTCTTAAAGTTTATAGAAACCTCAGAGTCAACCCAAGCTTCCAAACGGAAACTGAGCGATAGAGCCGGTGTTGAACTGCCAGCAAAAAGGCCTCACTCTATCAAACAAAAATCTGCTCAAAGGGGTAAATTCCCAGATGAATTAAGTGACTGTGCAAATGTAGTTGACTTCAGAAATCCCCTTAATCTCAAATCAGTGAACAATGTTAAGATTTTAGTGGATAAAACATTTTCAGATGGTGCTGACCTTTTACTCAAGCAGCTACAAGATATGAGACCCATAGTTATCATAAAGAAAGTGGTTTTGTAGTGGATCGTGGCCTGGGCTTTATTTTCAACCTCTCACTCAGGATTCGATAAAGTAACATGCTGCAGAATGGTTTGTTGATAGTGCATCAGATTTCCAACTATTAAGTGGTCCCAGTTAAACAGGAAATTGACAATTTTGTACTTATGAAATATATGTCTTGGATGATTTTAAGTATGTATGTTAGGTATAATAACCAGGTAATCTTTAGGGCATAGATTTTAGAAACATGTTTGTATTTATGATGCTTAGTACTGAAGTTTTTTTTTTTTCTAATTGGAGACTTTTAAGAACTGTTTTATATATCCCTATGGGATTTCAAGTATTGTTTGTATTTATTTTATCCTTTCTCAACACTAGTAGACCTATCTGTAATATTTACATGTCTTCCACACAGTGTTCAATAAAATGTAACCTGTACCTTTTGTAAATCTTGGATCTATGGATTATTTTTGTAACACCGGTTATCAGGCTCCAATGTGATACAATGGAGGACTGTTACATTTAGGGTTATGCAAATACAACCAGTTTAGTTATATTTTCATCTCATGTGTAATTGTGTATTCCTTTATAACTAAATAGCTTCAGTCCTGCATTTAGCAGTGTAATCCTTTGAGGCAAATGGAAATGGGAAAACAACATTGAAACCGGAGTGCAATGCTATCTGCAGTCAGAGAAGTTCTGGACCATTCACATTACCATTATGTGACAAGTCACAATTACTATCCGTTTATCTTGGTGAGTTGACGCACAAGTAATTAACATACAAATATGCTTACCATTAGTAATTATGCAAAACTATGAACAAATATCTGAGGATATTTGTAAACGTTACATGATGAGCCAAGTTAAACCTTCTAATGAGATTTAGGCCTGTACTTTAACAACTCAGAACCAAGTGAATCTGATCACACCTCATCAAAACAGCATTTATGTTTAACACCAGTCAGAATTTCAATTAAAATAAACCATGTCATGTCTCTTCATGGGAATGACGACATATTGACATATTTACCACCTGGTTCATGTAGACATTCTGTCCTTCTAGATCAGTGACGCGTCATTCTGTCTGTCCTTCTAGATCAGTGACGCGTCATTCAGTCTGTCCCTTTAGATCAGTGACGCGTCATTCTGTCTGTCCTTCTAGATCAGTGATGCGTCATTCTGTCTGTTCTTCTAGATCAGTGACGCGTCATTCTGTCTGTCCTTCTAGATCAGTGATGCGTCATTCTGTCTGTCCCTTTAGATCAGTGACGCGTCATTCTGTCTGTCGTTCTAGATCAGTGACGTTGCTAAATTACCATCCCTGAAGAAAAACAAGACATGGTTAAAACACGACTTGCTAAATAGCAAAAATCAATGTAGTTAAAAATGTCTACCGACAACAACTATTTTGACAACTGTAGTATGATCAATGGAGAAACTTCTGACGTTAAATGACGTGAGTAGAGAATCAGTATAGATAATATAGAGTAGAGAAAAAGCTTATTCTTCAGACGACAAAGTGGCGGGAAGGTTGGGGCCGGAAGTGCTCAGTGTCTCCAGCGGTGCGCATGCGTGGACGGACTGCATGGCCAAACAATCCTGGATAACCAAGACTTTCTGGACATTTCTTCGTTCTAACTTAAGTATTTATGTATCCCATTTTGTAAACTGCTGTCTACCTAAACATGTCTACCTCGTCTGTATCAAAGGTAACGAAGTACAACGGATATGTCGACTTTATCTGCTGTGCACGACGACAACATAACGTTAAACTTGCTCTGTTGGTGTCAATAACACCGATGTTCTGCTTCACCTTTACTTTGGTATTCTCTATTTCAGGGCTGTTTTGTTTTTAAGCCTTCTGCTAAAAAGAGAAGGAAGACTTCTGATGTAGGTGAGGCATTGTAGATCATCTGTGAGAACGCTACATAACGTTGTTAGTGATTGATTATGTATTGTAATTTGATTATGTATTGTAATTGACATTTCATTCTCCTTGTGCAAACAGCAGATTATTTCACTCATGGATGTGACTGCAGTGAGAACAGAACTCTGCGCTACAAGCTCTGTAAGGAGCTGTGGGATACTATTAAAGCTGATACCGAGGTGAGGAGCAGCGGACTTTAGAGTAGTCTGTTACATTGTTAGTTCTTGAGTTTGGTAACAGGTAGTGTTGAAGTAAGAAAGGAATGGTCTCTAAGAAACCATCTCTATTAGATAGAATAGATTATGCCATTTCAACATAATGTCCAGTTATGTCTTTGTCAAGTTCTATATCATGTGGGTTACAAATACAGGATTATAATGTAATATACCATCCAATTGTTTCACAGAGTAAATTGTTGATCAAACCATTCAAAGAAAGGGAGCTTTAAATGGCAGTTGGATAATGCCTCTTATTTGTACATTCAGCACACAGATTACATTACAACAACATTATAAAAATAGTTTAATTACATTTTTTTTGTCTAAGAATTTACAGGATGAACTCAACAGGAACATCCTTGATGGCTTGCTGCAGTTCATCAGGAGAAGCTGCTCCCCCTCCCAGCACAAGGCTGACTGGGTGTCTGGCATGAGGGCCAGTGAGATCCCCGCCGCCGCCCTGGTCCTCGGTAGGCAGCAGGGCCCCGGGTCGGGACTGCACTGGTTATTACTCTATGCAGACGTTTGCAACTATTGTTTGTGTATTCTATGTTTTTGCAATGCGCTGCAGCCATCACTTTAGTTCGAACACAGTCAAATGGGGATCATGTCAAAAGAATAGAACGATAGACCCACGGGCAATTATCTAGGGAATGTTTTATATAAGGAAACCATTTCATTCAGTGCCGGATGAATAACATGAATCATTTATTATAACTCAGCAGGTTACTTGAATTGGGCTGAACTCTATATATTCAACACTAATGTCACTCAAATGGCAGGACCGTATTGCTGCAACACACCCATGGTTTCACTCATCCTGCTCCTACCCTCTGCTCTATAGGTGTCAACGTGCCCGATCACGACATGACCTTCCAGAGCTTGTGTGAACTGCTCCAGCAGTCTGTGACTCCTCATGTGGCTTCTCTACAGGCCAAAGAGTGTGGCGGTAAGAAAACAAGATCGTATTTGACTGAATACCCACACGTTGCAATACAATGGATCATACCATTATTTCACACGGGATCTTTCAGCGCTGAAGACTCTCATGCAGAGGGTCCTGGAGAGGCTCATTGGCTCTGCAGCGGAGGAGGAGGAGGAAGACGAGCAGCCAGGCAGTACCCGTCCCCACCACCAGGGGGCACACTGCACCCTGGCTACCCTCTGTGAGTGGTATGAAACCCAGACAAAGGTAGGGGACCCACGGGTCGTAGGTTCTGCTCCCCCACATGTAGGAGTCACACATGCTGACAGATATGAACCTTGTCTTAAATCACTCTTAGAAATCCAACAGTCCCAGTAAGAAGCGTAGATATGCCGGTGAAGATGAGCCCCCGCGCCCCCCCATCGTGATTATCTTCAAAGACCTGGAGGCTTTCAACCCAAGAGTTCTTCAAGACTTCATACTGATCTGCAGGTCAGGGCTGCTCCTCTGAATTCTGGGTTTGAATCTCACATTTGCTTGTAGAAGTCACAGGCTTTGTGTCTGATGTGCGTGATGTGCCTCTTTTGTGTTTTTGCAGTCGGTACTTGGAGCAGCTCCCCCTGATTCTGGTCTTTGGCATCGCTACGTCACCCAGCACCCTCCAGCAGGTGCTGCCCCACTCCGTGTCGTCCCTCCTCTGCATCGAGCTCTTCCAGTCCCTCTCCTGCACCCAGCACCTCTCCACGGTCATGGACAAGGTAGACCAGCTCAAAGACGGCTGTCCTGAATGTCAGACCAGTAGCCTGAAGATACTCAAATATGAGGACCGTATATATGTATATACTTTTATAAGAAATGCCCATTGTCTGGAACATCACCCAGGTCCAATTCCAAATGGTGACCAAAGAAAAGATGATGATGTGTGTGTGGACCAGCGCCACTCATCTGGTTCCCCATGTCCTGTCTGCTCCTTTATGTTGACCAGTTGATCCTGACCCATCACTTCCCCTTCAAGCCCAACGGCAAAGTGCTGCAGGTGCTGGTCAGCATCTTCCTCTACCACGACTTCTCTGTGAGGAACTTCATCAAGGGCCTGAAGGTACTGGGAGCTCTCCTCCTCTTCCTCCTCTTCTTCTCTCCTCTCCTCCTGTGCTCTGCAGATCAGTGACGTGTGTGTGTGTGTGTGTGTGTCCCAGCTGGCCCTGCTGGAGCACTACCTCAGCCAGCCCCTCAGCATCCTGTGCTGTGGGCAGAAGCAGGAGGTGCAGCTGTACGCCACCCAGCTCAGCCACCAGGGGCTGGAGTCTGTCCGGCAGCTGGCCTCCTTCAGGAGGTATCTATGGGATGTTCATTCAGAAAACACCCTGGTCCACCTTGGATTGAACCCGGTACATTTCGGGTGCAAAAACTCCCAACTGTACCGACTATGGGGTATTCTGTATTTTATTTGGAGTGTTGCGCCATCTTAGTCAGAGTCTATGGAGGTGAATAACTGATGGATATGAAAGCAATGCTTTCTTTCTGTCCAGCTGTTTTGCTGTTTTGAGCGCCTTATCAAGGATCATTAGAGGATAAAGTTGTAAGCTATCGGTGCCTGTTAACATAAGGCTGTTCCATGGAGCTGCTAATCTACAATTCTCTATCTCGCTCTCCGCCCATGTAACCCAAGAACTCTGCTCAAAGCACGAACCATACCTGTAGAGCTTGTGATTTAGTAGCTGTTTGTTTGTTACCACGATAGAATATTCAGCACACAATCTTTTGTTTGTCCAAGGTATGTGGAACAGCAGAAGCCTCAGGAACAGGTGGATCTGTTGACCAATGATGAGCATATGAAGGTAAACCTGCCTGTTTAACCTGCCAATGATGAGCATATGAAGGTAAACCTGCCTGTTTAACCTGCCAATGATGAGCATATGAAGGTACACTTGGCTGCTTAACCTACCAAAGGCAGTAATGGACGACATGGTACGCTAAACGACAACCGGGGACTAAATGATTGCATTCAAGTAAGTGTTGATTTCCTTTTTGTTTAAAGGAAACCTGCAAGAAGCTGCTAAAAGATCTCTACAAGTATCACAAGAACTACTACCCTGTACTGAGATGTCTCCACAGCCTCACCCACGCGCTCCCCAGGTTCCCCCTGGGGAAGCAGGTAGGAGCAGGGGTCCATTCTTCTGACATTTGAGATTCGTTGCTTCCGTAAAACATCAGGTTTGAAATGTAACGTCAACGTATTCTTAGTGGACGCACAACAACGTAACCCTCCTACAGAGGGCGCTGCATGAGTTCAGCTATGTTGTTAGGCCACACTCATTAAAAACAATGACTTCATCCTGTGTAATCCCAACCCAAACATTAAACTACACACAAAAATACAAAATTGCACAAAAAAATCGCAGTATCGCAAATCTAAATATTTACAGAATCGCAAAATATAAAGAATTGCAATACTTATCGTCGCGGCAGTTAAAAATCTTTGTGGTATCATGCTTTCCCTGGTGATTCCTGACCCTACTAAGGACCTACCTCCTTACCTCCTACCTCCTAACCTCCCTACCTCCTAATACTTTCTGTTGTTATTTACAATAGTCCACGGTTCTTTGTCTGCAGATAAGGGAGCTTCACATCACGTGTCTGGAGGGGGAGGTGTGGGAGAAGGAGGAATACCGATCAGCCATGCAGCTCCTGAGGTGAGGAAGAGATGGACCGACATGAAGCCCTTCACCACAGGGGGTCATCAAGGGAAACCAGCTCTTGCTAACCTCCGCCAATCCATCATTTAGTGTTTGATGAACATGTCATTTACAGGGGAAGGGGATCCAGACACAGAGCTTATCTTCTATTGATTGAAATATGGATTATGTTCTAGTTCCAACCATGTCTGTTGGATCTGGTCTGTTTAGAGGTTTATATTCTATATCCTGTATAACGGGCGATAGCAGAACATGGGGCGTGGTGCTGCAGACGTGTAGCAGAGCAGTGCAGTGTGTGTGCTCGAGGTCACCCAC
>OMKX01056099.1:0-10456 GCA_900302425.1 Brosme brosme
GGAGTCATCTCACTGGCGGCCATATTTGATACGCCTTTCGGGCAGCTATTTCGTCTTAGCAAGACCAGAGCCCTATGTACATGTATAGGGGGAGAGCTGTATCTCCATTTTCCGAGGTCAAAGGGGCATAAAAAACACATGTTTGAAATCACGATGAAAAACAGACTAAAATCGCTGAAAGGGTTTGGTGGTTTTGTACCAAATTAACGGTTTAAAGCCCTTTTCTTACATGTTATCTTGGACTGCGCATGCGCAATGCTTCACGACACAGTTTTCATCGACGGCATAACACTGGCACTAACAGCAAGACGTCATCGCTCACGGTCAGCTATCCCAGGACCCAGATCATGCCGCAATTTTGGATAAAGCAAGAGATCAACAACGTAACTTTAACCTTGCCTGTATCTGATTTGGTATTGACTGCTTAAGGGCCTGCTGGTTATTCCCTCCTGATTGAAAATAACGTCCAAGTGTCGCAAAAAGCGTGACCGCGTAGGACCTGCAAAATGATTGGAGCAACGGCACCGGAAGAGGCGGGATATGTGCAAATAACGGCCATCTTGGCGTTACGAAGTTTCCCCAGGTTTCCCCATGCATTTCAATGGGTGATTTTTTTCTGTGATGTGTCTCCTTGTTTTATAGTGTCTCTGATAACACCACGGAGTGTGGCACATTTCATTATAATATCGGTGCATCGCTCACTATAATGCTCATACACAACGACGGATGATACTAAAAAAGTATCACAAAGTTCCCCATGTGTTGTAACATGCCCCGTCTTTCCTAGAACTCAAAACACATTTTTTTAAATCTGACCTCAAATTCTAGCCGAAACAGTGGGTTTACTTAGACTTTAATGTCTTCTAATCATTTGAAACCAGGGTTTCCCACAGCTGTCTATAGGCGAGGTGCCATAATCAATATTAAATTATCTATGAAATTAAACAGTGATTGGTGTCTGTGGAGACGCAAAGCTCCGTTCTGCCGGACTGCGCACAGTATAAAAATAAATGTAGAAGCATTTGACTGATTAAAAATGTAAAATACATATGAATGATGCGTTTCAGTGTACTACTTAATCCGGCAGCATTAATTTAGCAGAACAGCAAAAATGCACTACTGAGTACCGACAGAGAAAATAATTTTCAGCAGCGCGAGTGGCTTCCATTATTCCCGCCTGTAGTGATTTGTGTTTTTTTGTGTACGGTCATGTCCTTAAAGTGCAAAAAGACGGCAATAATGCGATATAAGCTGAGACCGAGAGGCAGACTCAGTAATCCAAGTCACCGTTGGTCTAGCAGTGTTAACTTCTGGAAACTGACCATCCATTCTGCATTTCAGTTTACAGTTAACACTAGGGCTGGGTTCAAATAATCGATTTTCTGATTAAAGTCGATCTTCATTGGAATTTTCCGATATGGATTAATAAAATGCCATAATCAGTCTTTTAATATATGCCTTTTCCCGTGCGAACACTTCGCTAGAGTTGAAATAGTTGAACTTTCCCGCGAATTTCGCTTGATGCTTTGTCATGACAGCCTGTCAGCGTTCACTCCCTGAAGTCCAGAATGAACCGCAAAATGGAGGGGGAAGTATATTGTTGCCGTTTGCGGACTCCCGGAGCTCTATAATATCATGGCCAAAAGCTGTGTGCGCCTCCGGATGATAATATGAACCCATAAACGACGACGTTGGGTTCTCCGACCTCTCTGGTACTTCCACAACAAGTAAAGACTTGCAATGGTGGTTATTTCGGCCGTGGTTGGGAATGAATTGGCGGAAAGAAACATTGGCGTTCATAAGAGAGCCCCTCCAATGTTCTACAAAACACTCGTGCAAGCACGGACAATGCTGCGAATATGGTCGGTGCTGTGGAATTGATGGCTCTGTTGCACATTGGCTGTTTGACGCAAACACTCAATTTAGCCTCACAAGCAGCTCTCACCTTATTTATTTACGCTGGCTGCCTGGTTAAAATTTTAAGTTGTTTATAATACACTGAAGATATGTATACATGGTTCATATATGGGATTTGTTAACCTATTCAAGGTTCGAATCGAATCGGAAATTAAATCGAATCCGGACCTTGTGAATCGGAATCGAATCGTTTCGGGAAATCAGTGGCGATACCCAGCCCTAGTTAACACTGCTAGGCTTGGACCGCGATTGTCCCATTCGTTCCCTGCTAAAGATCAGTTATTACTGAGTGTGATTATAGAGTTAACATGCACAGCTTGTGTTAGAGACTTTATTTTCTTTTTCTTTTTTACCCTTGCGGAGCGTTCCCCCATCAAAGTCCTTCGTTGTAGATCTCTCATTAGATCCAACATATAATATTACAATAATTATTATTATTTTCTCTTACCCATGGTTAATAGCCTATGTAAGCCTAATGCAAGAAATGTAAGCCTATTAGAATGTGCTGTAGGCAAGATTCGTTTAGGCAACGTTTTTATACACCACCACAGCAGCTCCATGCTGCTGTACATCTTACCTTCAGTTTCGATGTCGCGATCTTCCTGGTGTTTGGACATTATTGCACAAACCTATGTTGTTCAGCCTCTCAACAACAATGCATGACTTTGAGGCTTCTTTCCATTTTAACAAACTGCTCCAAAACTTTTCAACCTAATTATCAAAAAAAAAAATTATCAACCTAATATACAGGGTTCTCGTCCACCAAGCCCAAAAGTCCTTTGTCACATACAATCCATCTGTGTACATTCATTTGAAAAGATAAACTTACTTGAAATAATTGTAAAATGCTTTTATTGCATATCTGTTTTTTTTCTTTATTAACCGCCAGTGCGAACCAACTCTCTGCGCTCCAAAATCTCTACCTATTAAAAAATAATGAGTCATTCAATTTTTATTAAGGACGATAATTTTAAATTGATGTGTGATCCTTCATCACTAATAATGCATACTGTGTAATATTCACATTCTCTTATCTTGAATAGCACTAGTGCTGCGGTGCAATTCACTTAAACTTTGCAGTGTACAAACCAGCTTATTTGGCCATGTGTCTTAACTGGAACTTAAGTGGGTCATGTTTCCAATGAGACCACTCACACCAGCGCTGCATACAGCCGCTCTATAGCATCCAGCACTGCTAAAATCCTTCATTACACCATCATATTACATGATACTACACCACCCATAGGCTTGGATTATGTATCAGACTTGGCACCTTGGCACACATTGCAGCGTCACCCATTAGGACCAATTCTATTAAACACACAACAAAACCTTGAATCGAATCTACCCACGTGTTGTCTTTCAACTACGCAACACTGCCCAGCGCGGGGCTCCATGGCTCGTCTGTTGTGACCCGCTATACATTGAAGCTCTGCCGTACCCAGTCTGACTCGGACCATGAGTGGATCTGAAACTCTCTGACTTCCTCCAAACTAGGGTTGCAAATTTGACGACATTTCCTTAATCTTTTATCCGACAATGTTCACCAACACTTAATCGGCCAAAACCGTTCAGACATAAAATACTAAATGCGTATCTTTCAATCAAATCTTTATTTTCACACTAAGATATTTATATATCCTATTCCTGACCATCAATTATTAAACGTGAATGGTGAAAAACGTGAAACGTAAATGAATTAATGAATAAAATAAGCCTGACCGATACTGGATTTTAGAGGCCAATGCCGATACGATATTAGGGAGTAAAAGATGACCGATATTTATATATCGGCCAATATTCAAAATATAGATATATCTGCCTTTATTCTATATATCGTGGTATCCTGGGGGTGGAGCAGCTCCTTGGGATTGGCTGCTCACCCTCCAGCAATGCTTCGGGCTTCAGCCATCGCATTAAAACCATGAGCTAAAGGAACCAATTAGCTGTAGTATGGGGAGGAGCTACTAACCTTCACACAGAACATGATGTAAAACTGCTGGGAGTGTACGTGGATATGCTCGGTTAAAGCATTTAGAGGTTCAACCACCATAGTAGAGGATTTATAAACAGGTATTTAGGTTATGTATAGATCAACACCATTTCTAAAGTTTTCATATCAGCAAACATATACGCCGCTACCAATATCGATAAAATCGGCCAACCGATATATCGGTCGGGCTCTAATGCCTATTTAACTACACTAACGAGAAGAAGAAATTTACGAGCGACTCCGATAAAGGCTTCCATCCAAACTCTGAGCAAACCTACTTATTCTTGTTGAGGAAAATATATCCTCAACATTGTGTATAAATCAGGCAGGGTATGGCAATATATTTATCTCTATGGTAAACGCTACCTCTTTTACTGTCAGCCCAAACTTTATATTGTTCTGATTTAAATCTACACACTTGTATGATGAGTTTATAATTCATGCAAATGCTTTCCTTGTTGCGTTTCATGTAGTTTTTGACTGCAGGGTGTCTTTGCCCCAACGTAACTTTGCCAGTAGTAAGCAGTACGAAGGGCTCAGAGAATCCTCTCTTTTAAGACTTTGAATGTTCAGTGCATTTGCCAGCCATGAAATTTGTCATACTCATGATGATTTGTTTTCTTTGAACCTCTGCTTAGGAATAACTACTACCATGCATTCAGACACACACCCAGTTCTCCCCGTGGTTTTTCTGTTTCTTTCTTTTTTTTTCACGAGAGGCTGTCCCACTTTTCTCTACCGCACATCTCTTGTCTCATCCGGTAATTTCTCCGCCGCACTCCAACTAATTGGATGTGAGCTCTGCAAAAATATTTTGTGTCCGCCGCCATCGTCTTGCCTCCCAAGCTGGAGCGATGTAAGGGAACGAGTGGAGGGGGAGAGTGCAGGGGCAAAGGGGAAAATGGAGAGAGAAAGATGGAGCAGAAAGAGAAGGCAGGAGGTAAGGTTGTAGAAGGTGTTGGGGATTGGATGTTCGATGTGTGTCGGTGTGTGTACAGAGGGTGTGAGCGCATGTCGGCTGCTCTTTGATGAGTCTTTCTAGCCGGGGCATAAACTGGATTCCTGACTGAGGTAATTTTTTATTGGGCCCTTAGGGAGCAAAGTCTGCGAAGCCCAGGTAGGAGGATAAGGTGAACTCAAGTGAACTTTGGGGGAAGGCTGGGCGAATGAAAGTTGTGCCTGAATCCGAAATGACAAGCAGTTGAACAGGCCACCGGAGTTGGCATGTCATTGATTAGGGCTGGCACGACAACATTGTGAGAGAGAGAGTGAGAGAGAGCGAGAGAGAGCGAGCGAGAGAGAGCGAGAGAGAGTGAGAGAGTGAGAGAGAGAGAGAGAGCGAGAGAGAGAGAGAGCAAACTAGGACGAGTCCTGAAAGACCATTGTGTTCTTTTCTCCAGTGAGTCTTCAGCGGATTACAGAAACTGCTAACTCACGGTGTCCCCCCTTCTCTATCGCTCTTGCTCTCACTGGATGGATGGATTGGGGGGGATTGTATTATATCTAATGGAACTTGGGATGCACCGATTCCACTTTTTCGCCGACCAAGTACTAACATTTGGGTACTCGCAGATACCGAGTACTGATTTGAGTAGTTAATAATGCCAATACAGTTTTTTTTAAAAACACTCCCCCCTCTCGGAACGAGCGGGCGTGATATCGCCCTGGTTACGGCCCACGGCAACTTTGGTCGTTGCGTTATAATGAGCGATGTTGTATATGAAATGCACCACACACCGTAGCAATATACTATATGTGTCCGGGAATCCTAACCCTCGGACGCGGGTGTTCAATAAATAAATTGTATACCATAGGGGTATACAATACTTTTAATACTCGAAAAGCTCAACTTTCTCTTGGACGCCACAGTCAACCGCTGCCCAGACAGAGCTCCACACGTCCACACAAACCGCGCCGCTGGTGCCCCTTTTTTCTCTAAATTGGGAACTTATTTCAGTAACAGAGATAAAATGGCATAGATTACTATGTTGACGATCATATAGGACGAATTCCAACGTTTAAAAAAAACGTTTTAGGTTCAACTGGCTCTTCAACGTTACGTCGCGTTAAGTGGTATCTGGTGGTTGTATCAGAGAAGTTTTACTAGTACGAGTACATGAGCACAGTATCGGGTCCAAGTACTGGTATCAGTATCGGTGCATCCCTATATGGAACGTTTCCCTACAGAGAAATACAACTTGTTTCTTCACCTTTCGCTTGATCCTGGTCTGTTTGTTATTGGGTCGGACCAAGTCTTGCTCAAAGAGAAGTCTTGCGAGAGTTGAGTTGTTACAGGAAGAGAACAGTGGAAACTTGAGTGAGAGCTGGAGAGAGCAGTGTTTGTTGAGTTGCACTACAGAAAGCGTAGTTTAGTGATATCTAAAAGATTTGGGTGACAGACAGTTGAGATTGTTAGGACAATAAGGAAATATCCTGCAACCAAGAGATTTCGGAGTAAGACTTCTCCTTGAGGGAGACTTGGTTGGACACAATAACAAACAGACCAGGATCAAGCGAAAGGTGAAGAAACAAGTTTGATTGCTTTGTGGCGATCCGTTCCATAATGAGTATTGGCCCAAAGGATTACATTGCAGCCTGTTTTTGCGGATAACGTCTGCGTCGTTCTTGCTCAACACTGGTCCAATTTCAAAAAATGTTCCGGCATTAGTCCCTTTGAATTAAAATGATTGAAAAATAGGGCCAAGGTTGATAATCAAGAAGTTTTCCATAAATACGTGTTGGTTACTTTGGAAACATGCCTGTTAAATGCTTAATGGTCAACATTGTGTGGTAATCCAGGCTTGGCCCTTATTATGAGGACTCAACAAAAGGACTCGGCTTATGGAGGACCAATAGGGACTTGATTAATTAATGATTGAATAAATAAATGTCAAGTATGTTAATAAGTGGACATAGTCAATATAAAAACAAAATTCTATATATTCATCGGTTTATGTATTGTGTCATAGTTGCTGACTCTATCGTAGTTGATGACTTAAACGGGCCAATCAGGAACTGCGTCATAGTTGTTGACGTAAAGTACAAGCCGCCGCTTGAAAATCAGTAATGGCATCCCTGAAGAAACGAGCGGTAAAGTTAACATTAGCAGAGTAAACAAAGTGCAGTTATTGCAGAAAAAGACTCAATAACAACTGTTAAACAAGAACAAGAGTATGCACTACCGGAGTTTGTCAGCCGGAAAATACGTTTTCCGTACTTCCTTATCCCGTGTATCCACCGAACAGTGCACCGTGATTGCGTCACATGCTATGTTAAGTTGATTGGCTGACGGAGTCTGTCGAGGCAAGTACTCCCGCCCACTAAAATCGTTGTGGGCGGCTAGAGGAGCCAGGAAACCTCGCTGCTAGTGTCAGGGCAGGGGCCCGGGTGGGGGATGATGGTGATTCAGGTACAGTAAGGCCACTGTCAAATAGCACTAGGTAGGAGGTAAGCTGGTTGGAGTTTCTCATCGTTGGTGTGGTGGTGTTTATCTTCATACAAACTGCTCTAGGCTGGCATACGGACACTGGTGGCATTTTTCCATAGGACTTTTTGCCGCACCGAACCGTGGGCGGCTAGAGGTCCAGATTGATCTGTGTAGCTTAACAGAATGTGAAGTCACGTGATCAGGAAGCCTGGTCTCCTGGCTAGATATGGGTATGAATTAAGATAAATGCCACAGCCATCCGTCGGCTATTAGTGAGTGAAATGCGCTGTGAAAATATTCAAGTTTAGATTTAAGATCGCTCCTGGATCATTTCTGACCAATCAGGGCATCTTTCCCTTGATTGGTTCGGAGGATCCAATCAGGGCATGTTTCCCCTAATTGGTTCGGAGAAACCAATCAGGGCATCTTTCCCCTGATTGGTTCGGAGAATCCAATCAGGGCATCTTTCCCCTGATTGGTTCAGAGAATCCTCAATTGTGGAGAAACGTAGGGAAGGGAGGGAGTGAGCAGAGAAATGACTTTTTCTTGGTTTAGTTAAAAAATATTGCCCTCTTATAGCATCTCTTAGAACTGAATCAAAGGCCAACAGTTTGAATCATTTTTTTTGAAAAAGCAACTGGCCACAAAGTCAGGCCAATACAATCGATTTATGCACTTAAATGTTGATCAACCAATAGGAATAGTAGCCTGATCCACCCCTCTTTTGCATAGTTTTCCCGTTGACATTCTACATTATGACAATCGCCATTGTTAGCTTTTGTGATTGCCCTTTGGGTAAAGAAATAAAGAAATTGTAAATGTATATTGATCCGATTTAAATAAATGAACAAGACAATAAATAAATAAACCGCTTACTATGAAAATATATATAATTAGTCATTTATTTTGACATTTACTCCGTTTGTTGCCTATTAGCATTTTTACACATTTATTATTCATTGATTCATATTTCACACATTAATTTATTGAGTCCTATGTCCCTTATGGCAGCTTGTAACTTCTCACATTCCGAGAAGTGACATCTTAACCAGACAATAGGCATGTTGAAACAAGAACTGGGCCTTTCCTCAATAGCTGTTCAGTGTAAGCCACAACGTGACGACCACTGTATGAGTCAAGCGATGAGCGTGTTTGCCGAGAAACCTCGCTGCTAGGGTCAGGGCAGGGGCCCGGGTGGGGGATGATGGTGATTCAGTACACTGTCAAACAGCACTGGGTAGGTGGTAAGCTGGCTGGAGTTTCTGATCATTGGTGTGGTGGTGTTTATCTTCATACAAACTGCTCTAGGCTGACATACGGACACTGGTGGCATTTTTCCATAGGACTTTTTGCCGTACCGAACCTTACCGTGCTGACTTGCGTTTCCACTACCAGTTTTTACCTTTTTTTTTTTACCACTTTTACCACGGTGAAGCCTCGTCTCCAAGCGGCCTGCGGTGACGTTAGCCCTGGTTGCTGTTTGGAGCGAGAAGTTGTCTCTCAAATTGCAGAGACAACTAATATCTATCTATATCTATAAAAATACAGTAAACTGTATGTTCTTGTGTATGAGACGCATCGCCATGCACGAGGACTATGACTGGAGTTCCCAACAGCTTGATTCTTTATTTGTTCGTTCCTGTAACTATATAAGCCTTATTAAAAAAGGGTAATGAAGGTTTAATGGAAGCGCACGCAGTGAAGTTAGTTGAAGATATCCTCGGAAACATTGGAAAATATTTCACACTATTAGATCGCTGATATCGATATTCAGCCCGTTTTTTTCCTAATAATCAGGACATTGTGTGGCACTCTGGGAAATATCTGTGAAACATTGTCCAACGTGTCAACAGGACTTATATTGAATAGATCGGCTCTCAATGAGCTATTGGGATAAGGAAGCGAAAAAGGGGGAATATTGAACGTGAAACTGAATCATCGCGGATATCATTGTGTGCGTCGCCATCCATCTGAAACAACCAAAATATATTAAATGCGTCTTAAACGAATCAATCCGATTTTATGGTAGGCTATAATATAAAACTAAATAGGCAATGCAAGTGTGAGTGTTGTTGTGTCATCAACACAAGACAATCGTATCATCAGTTAAAGACACGCCTGCAAGCGTGAACCGTGCCGGCCTGCTGCACCGTACCGAACCGTGCCGCGCCGGGCCAGTATAGTATAGTGGGTAGTACTTGGGTACATTAAGAGTGAATAAAGTACAGTGTTAAGTACTGTGTGTCGCTGCACCCCAACACTTCTCCCCATACACACATAACTATGCCTTCTAACCGCTCGTTGGTGGTCGTGTATTTGAATTCTGGCGCCATGTCAATGGCGGTCTCTGTTTATGTTCTGATGAGCTGTGGGCTCTCTCTCGCTCAACGCTGCTTATACTGGGGCTCTCTCTCGCCTTAACTATGCTGATACTTGGGCTCTCTCTCGCCTTAACGATGCTGATACTTGGGCTCGCTCTCGCTCAACACTGCTGATACTGGTGTTCTCTCTCCCCCTCAACACTGCTGATACTGGAGCTCTCTCTCCCCCTTAATGCCGCTGATACTGGAGCTCTCTCTCCCCCTTAACACTACTTATACTGGAGCTCTCTCTCCCCCATAACACTGCTTATACTGGAGCTCTCTCTCCCCCTTAACGCCGCTGATACTAAAGCTCTCTCTCCCCCCTAACACTGCTTATACTGGAGCTCTCTCCCCCTTAATGCCGCTGATACTGGAGCTCTCTCTCCCCCCTAACACTGCTTATACTGGAGCTCTCTCTCCCCCCTAACACTGCTTATACTGGAGCTCTCTCTCCCCCTTAACACTGCTTATACTGGAGCTCTCTCACCCCCTCAACGCTGAGGATGCTGTGGCTCTGGCACATTCCTAAAGCAGCGCAAATACGTCAAAAATGGTGTTTGGTCTTTCTCCCCTCACTGATCTTTTTTCTCTTTTCTACATGTTTTCAAAAGGCAAGGTCTCCCTGGCAGTGGTGCCCATCACCCAGTTACACAAGGGAGGATTAAGAACACACACATACACTCATGTTTTGTTTTGGCCTATTAACTTTTCTTCTTCACCCCTCCCCTAATTGCTTGGAAGCTCTTTGATGACCTG
>OMKX01056100.1:0-10818 GCA_900302425.1 Brosme brosme
CAATAGAACGAGATGTAAGCAGTGTATATTACACGTCCTGCCTGATACACTGACAGTCAATATTAGTGGTGGAAAAAAGTGGTAGCTAGTCAGTACAGTTGGACAAATATTGAGAGTTTCAGACATCACACAGGCTCTGTGGCCAATAATTTCAAGATGTGTGAAGATACACAATTGCTTCAAACAAAACCCTCAAAAACCCAGACTTCGTTGTAAACTGTGATACAAATCTAGCTTTGAAGCCCAAACCAAAATGACACACACGCACTTTATATTTTATGAATCAATAATATATGCACGTGATCAATTGCTCAATGACATTTGTGGGAGACTTGTTTAGTGATAGAATATGAAACAATAACATATACTAGTGTTTGTATAACAGTGCTTACGCTGTTATGTCTTTTGTATTGGGCTGCAGCTTGAAAATGCACACCATCTCTAAAATAATCATATGAGTCAGGGCAATAACTTTGAGTACCTACGGCATCTAAACAAAGGCCAGCTGTCCATGAATCAACCACAAAGACAGACCCAGACCAAAATATAGTTTCAACTTGGGCATTACAACTATTTGTCATTCTAAAAACAACAGTCCATTCACTACATGAGCCACTAATGCAGCAATCTCAGCCAGAACGTTTTTCTTTTTGTCTGGTCAATTCAAAATCGCATAGTTCAAATTGCCTTTCATTTAGAATAATGGCTTGAAAAAAGCCTTCTTTTAGTAAGACACAATGACAAATAGAAGAGCGGCTTCGCAGGGGACAACAGTTGAATGTCTTAACAACCTTAAATAGTACAGCACTGTAAACATACTGAAATCCAACGTACACAAGACAGACAGACACACAGATTCCATGTAGGTGGAGGGAGAGATATACGTATACATATGCACACAAACGCAGTCCGTCATATGTATAGATATACATATGTATACATATGCAAACGCAGTCCATCATATTGGGCAACATTATGCCCATATCAACAGGAAATTAAGTAGTTGAATTAACTCACCACTTTTGGCTTGGTCCGCTGAATGGGAGGCAGGGATGCAGAGTCTTCAGTAGCAGTTCTTTGCGCCCCGGTGTCCATAACTTCACAAGTGGGGGTCTCACCGGGCCCCTCTGGCACAGACAGGGGCCGTTCAGTTCCATCCCTGGCCCCTGAAAGAGGGCCTGGGCACTCTGCCTCCTTCTCAGTGGAACTCAGAGCTAGTATATACCTCTTGGTCACGTCCTCCAGAGAAGGGGCCTCCTCCCCTGAGGGTTTGCTCAGGAGTGAGGGCTCTGTGGTGGGTGGTATTTTAGAGCGGTTGGCCTCTTTCAGCAGCTTAGAGTGTGCAGGGGGAGAGATGGGTATGAACGTTGCTGGCTCGCTTGCGTGGCGGACATGCCTGGTTCTGGTTTCGGGCTTGGACAAATGGGCGAGGGGAGGGAGTGGGGGATTGAGGTCGTCTTGGCCCTCCAGATCTTCCTGGGACTCTACATCTGGTTCTCCAGGTTCAAAAGGTGCGTTGCTTGCAGACCAGCCGGGGTGTTTTCTTGACGTCTGATGACCCAATCTCGGAGGGAGAACCTCAGCCAGTTTGAGGTCAAAGTTAAATTTCTTTCCCCCATCCCCTCTTCCTCCCATCCCTCCATCTATCCCATTAACACCTTCATCGCCGGGGTTCCCAGAGGGAAGAGTGCATTCGGAAATGGAGCGAGACTTCCTGGCTTTGTTACTACTGGTTCCAAGGTTGAAGTGATGGGGCTGTGGGGGTAAGGGTTGTATCGGCTCACCTTCTGGTGTCCACAGCTTCTCCCTTTGCCCACTTAGAATTGGCTCACTGCTGGAAGGTGGGATCTGGCTGGCTTGATCCAGCTCACTGATTGGCTCATTTCTATTAGAGTGACCTTTGAAGTGAGGGTCATTTGGAGATAGTAGCTGTGCATCGCTACGTCGACTAGGGTCACTGAACGATTTCTTTTTGGGAGCTTTGCCGTTGCCATGGTCGTCCACCATAAGTCTGTCCATCGCCCCCGGTTCAGCCACGATGCTTCTAATAACCCCGCTATAATCGCGGATACTGTCGTCGCAAAGAGCGCTATCGCTGCACACCGACAGATCGCTGGCGGCGCTGCACTTACTTTCAGACAGCGCAACGGCGGGGCACGACTCTGTCGCACTTCCTATTCCTTTGACGGACAAAGACCCCAGAAGGTTGCTGTCCACAGAGCAGAAATTCCCATTTCCTTCTCCAGCCACAAAGCAGCGCCGCTGAGGCATGGGATCACTGAGTGAACGGTAGACGGTAGCCTCTCCATTCCCGGACGACACTGACGTGGACTCTCCACTGCTGCTGTTGCTACAGTCTGAGTTATTATTACTGGTGGAGGAGAACTTCCTGCGGCGCCTAACGGCACTAGGAGTGGCAGGGGCATCAAGACCCCCTCCTTCCCCTACTGGGGTTGAGGCTTCCTGGCATTCAGTGTTGCTGGTATTGATTAACTGAAAAGTAGGTTTGCTATTTGTTATTGGCATCGTGCTACTCATTTCCATTATAATGCTGTCACTCTCTGTCCTTAGGGCATGAAGTTGTGTGCAAGAGGTCATTGTTATTGGGATCTGTTGATTTGCCCTACTCACAACGTTCTCTGGTGTGTCCTGCCTCTCCTTCTTCAACACGTCCGCTTGGTGTAGAACTGATTGCTTCCATGTGGTCACAGGCTTCCCCAGCACATCCCTAGCTATCAGTGACCCCAAATTAACCCCAGCTGGCCCTGCAAAACAGCTCTCAGAGATCTCCCCAAGACCAGTCTCTGGCTCCGTCACTATTCCTTCATCAGTTAGGCTAGACTCATGACCTGACAGTTCATCTACAGAGCGGTCGTGGAACATGCTCTCCTCCGAGTCACCTTCTTGCATGGATCTCTCTTGTTCTCTGCTCTCCTGGTTTATCTCCTCGCTACACTCTCGGCTCCAGCTCTCCCGCTTCTCCTCCAATGGTGGGGCTTCACTGTCCCTCTTGCTACTCAGCCTCCTCCCATTTTCTACTTCTCTCTCACGTTTTTCTCTGTCCCTTACCTCATCATCCATGTTTATGCTCCCCCCATGTTCCCCTGTCTCTTTCTCCTGCCCTGTTTGCTTTATAAAGGAGCTCTTATCCTCTACCATTTCATTGTCCGTGACATGTACATTTTCATCGTCGTCGTCGTCATCATCATCCTCTCTAGCACTCATTTGGCAGATATCTCGAATAACCTGTCTGGCTTCTTGTATGTATCTGTCCTGCAACGGGGTTGGCGTTACATCGTCATTGTCATCATATCCATAATCCCTTGCTCTTCTTTCTCTTCCTACCCTAAGATCACCCCCATCACTCTCCACCTCCCTGTCACTAATAGACAGCCTGCCTTCATACCGCTCCCTCTC
This sequence comes from Brosme brosme, assembly GCA_900302425.1. Classification (NCBI taxonomy): domain Eukaryota; kingdom Metazoa; phylum Chordata; class Actinopteri; order Gadiformes; family Lotidae; genus Brosme; species Brosme brosme. The sequence continues at coordinate 3,418 of OMKX01056100.1, forward strand.
TATGTCAAGTTGCTGTTCTGACGAGCTTCGCTTGGTGGTGCCACTTGTGGAAAAACACGGCACACCCAAGGCTGATTTGTCGGAGTAGGAGAAGGATTTAGCACGCCGCAGGGTGGCGGTTAGATCCTTTAGAGACGGGCGACACCCAGACTGGGTGCCATGACTATGTGACCCCAGTCTGTACAACGCTGACCTCTCCTCAGCACCACCGGGCTTCTCTCCACCCACTTTACGCACCCTGAGCTCTGATAGGTCAGTTTTCAGGAAGCTGAGAAGAGTCATCGTATCAGAGGCAATATCAGGGTTGGACATAGAGATTCGGTGCTTTGCTTTGTCCTCCGTTATTTCTCTCCCAGCCAATGTTCTTCTGAATACCTTGGACCCAGCCCCCTGACCCCTATCTGGCACTGGCCCTTCCTTTTGCGGTGTGGTGGGAGGGGGGGTGATTGTTGGGGCAACCTGGGGGCGTACCCACACAGGTGCGCGGGAGAAGTTGTCCCCATGTCCAAAGCTCGGGGAGCGATACATAGTAGAGTTCCCATGGTAGGTTTTACTCTGCATAGATGAGGTGGCCACAATGGGGCTCATGGTGTTGTGGATTTGTGCTCGGTGTCCACACCTGGCCTGCTTCTCCTCCTTGAGCGTCTCTGTACTAGAGTAACGGCTACTGCTTTGGGAGCCACCAGGACTGGTGATGAAGGAGGGAATGTTGACCTTTGACACGCGTGACACACCAGGAAGCGGCGTGGCAGCCGACGGCAAGGAGAGGCCCTCCCACCGCTGCACCAGCCTCCGGGAATTACTCGCCACTGGTTCTTTTTTCATCCGGCTCGGGAAAGGACTTCCTGACTGATCTTGCTTTTGCTGGTGGTGATGGTCTAACTGTTCCATGGTCATACCTGTTTCGCTGTCGCTGTCTTCTGACTCACCATCATGATCGTTGTTGCATCGGCCCGACGGCAGCAAAACCTTTTTCTTCTTCCTCAGTGAGCGCCGGCGAACCGCGTCTCGGCTGGGCGGCCCTAAATACTCGGGGCTGTCCTCCTCGCTGCCGGAAGATCTACCAATGCCCTTGCCCACCCACGAGTCATGCTTACCGCGGTGGAAACCGCTTCCTTGTTCTTCAACACCCCAGCCTCCTCTAATGGAGGTAGAGGGCACAGGGCCGCAGGACGCACTCCGACCTATGCCTCTCCCTCTCCTGATGTGCTCCTCCTCCTCGTCTCCGGAACTAAACCTGTAGCGCAGGCCGGAGATTATGCTGATTGGGGCTTCTACCTCGGAGGAGGGAGCTGCAGTTGAGGAGGAAAGGGCTGGATTTAGTGGAAAGGAGGAGGAGGTGGTGGTGGAGGAGGGGGCTGGTGTTCTGGAGGAGCTATTTGAGGAATGTAAACTATCCCTGGGCAGCCCGACACCCTGTCTCTCCCTTCTCTCCCTCGGCTGTTTAACAGCAGAGGAGGTGGCTTTGCCCAACGGACAACTCTGAGGAGGAGGAGGAGTAGGAGCAGGAAAATGAAGGTCAGGGTTGGGGTCAGATGTCAGAACTGTTGTCCTGGAGGTCGCACAAGCAGGCTCTCTGTCGCAGTTAGGACTCGGGGCTCTGTGCGTAGGCTGGTCGACTCTTAAAGAGCGACCACTACTGCGGTCTTGAAAAATGGATTTGCTCGTATTATTATTACTATGCGTTTCTAAATCTATCTCCTTTTCATTTGGGTCCTGCTGTTGGTCAGGATCAGAAAAGAAGTCCATTTCTTTTTCTATTCTCCTATTTGCTTTTAGTGTATTCTCCACCGCCCCACTATTTATTCTGGTTGGAGCTCCAACTTTGAAGTGGTGTTTTTCTGGAAGGAAAAGGCTACTGGCTTCGTTAGCAGAGCTGCTAGCTGAATGCTTTTCACTTTTGTCTGAGAGAGAGGCACTATCCTTAGTGCTAAACTGAAAGTTATGCCCCGTTTTTAATTTCTCGTCAGGGTCATTAGTCGCCGTGTGCTGCTGTGCAGAACTGGTTTGTCTTTCACTGAAAATTTGCCGGATCTTTGTGACACTTGGCCAGTGGTCAGAATGGACTGGAATAAACTCACCGTGGCGCGTTGACAAATAACTCCTTTGAGATTTGCAGGCTGGAGGAGTCCCTTCGGTAGTTGAAACATCTTCCGACCGATCCGTTGTCAAAGCCTTTTTAGAATCAGACGAGCGAGGGTGGACCTTTGTATAATCCCTCTTACTTGTACTACTTCTACGCTCGGTTGACAGCCTTGAACACATCCATTTTTGGTTTGCCTTCTCCGAGTCCGACCCTGAGAAAGAGTCTGTGCCAGGGTTTAACTTTTCCCCCTCATCTTTAGATTCAGCAGGAAGGTTAGTTAAGTCAATATTTTGAATACACCCACTGCTAATATCTTCATGAAAAGATGAACGCGAGGGTGAAGGGTCTTTCCTTGTGCTTTTGGCTCGAGGCAGAGTGGCTCTCCCCTCGGTCACCCTGCTGTCGCCAGAGGCAGTTATCTGCGTTCCAGCGGAGCGAGTGCTGCTGAACTTTTCTGTGAGTTGGCGGATGGACGGGGAAATAGAGGAGAGAGGAGTGGAGGAGCCTCTGTCTGCGGTCGGGAGGCCGGCGTTGGTTGCAGTGATTTTGGAAACTTTTCTTGAAACGCTAACATTACGCGTCGCCAATGGTTCCACTTTCTCAGCCGTGCATTGCTCCGTAGTAGTAGTAGTAGTAGTAGTAGTAGTAGTGGACAAAGGGGGATGGGCGACACCACAAGCTTCCAAATCCTTTGATTTAACTTGCCTATCGTTACGGCTTCTGCTGTTGGCACTCCAAGACTCAAACTTTTTGAACGAGACATTACGACACACGGTCACGTTTTTCTTTCCGTCTTCTCTTTTTGCCATTGTTCATTTCGTTCTTGGTGATTAAATCCACATTCTTGTTTCATTGATGAGGCAAGTCAAGTTGACTTACGGTCCATTCCACTGCATAAAGCCGTTAAAAACAAAACTAATTGGATTCTTGAAACGAGGCTAGCCAAGAGATCGAGCTGTTTAAAGTTAAAGACCAACATTAAAGAGTAACTAGATAGGGTCACTCAGAACTCACATGCTTTTGGTTCCAAACTGCATCCACGCACGAGGAAGAAAGGACTGGAAGTTTACCCAAACTGTCCCTGCTCCAACCTGTGCACAAGCAAAACTTTCATTGTTTACTCCCTCCATAGTTGAATCGTTTTCCCATTGCAAAGTCCACAGGCCTGGGCGCAAGGTATCATTTACTGTAGTGCTCAAATGGTCTCTGAACTCCTTATTTTTACATTATTTGGTTTTCCGTGACTTAATGTTTTTGCATGCTAATGCGTGAGATAGGGCAGGGGTGGGCGGGACTAGGGCTGTAGGGGCTGTCATAGCCCCCTTGGGGATAGAGAGGAAAAGCATTTCTTTTTGATGGGCGAAGTTAGATACTGTGTGGACAAACCAAAAATAATTATAGCCCCAGGGCCCAAGGAAGTCTCACAGACAGCAAGGCCGTTTGTTTGAGAAGAGCAGAGGTTGTGGTCTGTGCAGGCCTATTTATTCATCTATTTTGATAGTATTCTGCAACGGTTGCGCATATATAGAAAAAATGGTCTATTATATTAATCCTATCCAAGAATGTACTTCTAACTAATATGCAAGCATGGCTATATATATAAGTCTAGCCATGGCTTGAGAGTTATAATAATGTAAAATCCTAAATAAATGTAAATATCCCTAATCTACGCTAATCAAAACTTTGTTTTGCCATGGTTCGCATGAGAAACACTGGCAGTTTCAAACACAACAATGTCACCCCATAATGATAAATAATTTCATGATTAATTACTAAACAATGACCCATTAGGATGTGAGGTCACAATGTACAAGCCCAATCACATCATCACGTCACTAACCAGTGAAATGAAAGTCACTCAAAGTCTGTACATTTAGTGTGTATTTTCTTTATTGACATTAAGGGACACAGAGAACATGAATTCTGGCTTATATTTAAATCAACATAAAAAAAATAATACCAACATCTTGGATATTACCACATAACCATTAATTATGTACCAATCAGACTAGAACCTAAAGCATTAGTTGTAATTATATTTAATTCTGAATAGTTACAAAAATAAAAATGTCTCCAAAGAATAATACTGTCATACATTTAAGACATATCGAAATGGTTCTGGAATGCATGCACACACACGCGTGCACACACACACACGCACACACGCACGCACGCACGCACGCACACACACACACACACACACACACACACACACACACACACACACACACATATTTTTGCATACATATTCTCCCATTTTCATTAACTCAAGCACATGCAAACATGCTTTCTTTGAACAAAACAGATCATCAATTAATCACGCATTCATTCTCCCCACTTGTAAACAAACAAGAGTTTGATCCTGATTGGATCCAGGTCTCATGTGGCTCTCGTAAATCTGACAAATATCGTCCAATAACGTTTGCCATTCTGTGGCTTTCAGTATGATACTAGGCAGGATATCAAAGCAGAGTCATGCGATGAGCAACATCTGTACTACATAGCATTAAGCTACCCGGACATTAGACACATGAGCGAGATGGAGCTCCGTTGAATCGTTTCATCCGCTCTCTCTCGTAGACCTGGAAGTTACCCATGTCAGTTCTTATGGTTTTACGCGACTTATGTGGAACACATTAATTCAAACAGTCCTTAAATCATTCCCACAAAACTGGCGAAATTGACACTGCACACTCTGCCATTATGTGTTTGTGCATGTGTGCGTGTGTGTGTGTGTGTGTGTGTGTGTGTGTGTGTGTATGCCTGAGTGCTAATGTGTTTATATGCTAGCAAAGGCACGAGTGCTCAATTAAGCTGGTTAGCAGCTCACCTATTAAACACCCACGGTAGCTGTGTGGTCGGCCTATATGTGGGAGATCACACACGATGAAAACAGCAGTAAAACCCTCGCTATTTAAATTCCACTGGAATTATTCCTTATATCAATTTGGCTCTGTTTTATAGTTTACCATACATTATCTCACAGCGAGGGAAACAAACATTAGGTATACATTTTTTCTCATTAACCAACTTTACAATGTTGGCTTCACTTTATGTTTGTGTATTTAATAGCGAAACAGTTTTTTCTTCAAACTCTCAACGAGATTGTATCTCCTTTACTCATCACTGGTATGTACTCATAAAACACGTTTTGCTGTGATTCACTCTGGCTGCCAGTGTGGTGGGAGGTACCGGATAAAGTCTGCTTGGTGATTTATATATACTATGACTGTAATGCTAACTGCATGCACATTGCAGTAAAACAAACTGTGTGGAATATGCACACATTTTAGTGCTTACCTCTACTTACATCATTAAAATGTTTTGCAATAGTTCAGATTGCCCTGGCTGCGTTTCAACCCGTTGGAAACACAGCCACACTTCTTGGCGGCTCCCAGGGCTTTTAAAGTGCTCGTGCCGTTCCTTGATTGGTTTGTCATCCACGGTCTCCAGCTATGGTTCTGAACTTAAATTCACAGGAAGGCAACACCCTTGAGCACCCGGATGTGTTCTCACTCTGCCCAGTATATATCGAGCAGGGTGCGTCGATTGGTGACTTTTGGTGACTCATGAGGGGGGGTTGCCAAAAAAGACAAGACCCCTCAGATTTGCTTTGTGGAATTATGTTGCCAGCTTGAAGGGCCTTCCCAATGAATCAACGGTTGTAAGAAAAACGGTCTACAGAACGGTAGACCCAATATCCCACATGCACCTCTGTCAAGCTCAGATCACATCCCTATCAGCCAATGTGTCTCCTGTGAACAAATGGTAGAGAGAAAGTCGACAAGAGAAAAATATCTCTGAGAAATGATATGTCCCGGTATTTATTTCAAAGTATTTCGAAAATGGATTGAGATTGAGGGTGTGTTGTGTTCGAGAAAAAAAAATGACTTTGCGTTGGCCAAAAACACAAGTCTGTCGGGTGTGGTGTTCTGCAAATGATGAGATCAACTCTCGACGCTGTTGGAAAGGGCGGCCAGCCGGGGGTTAGTGGTGCCTGGTTGAAAAGAAAATCCTCTGCCGTCTTTTGGCCTCGGCGGCACATGACCACACTGCACCGCTGAACTCATGTTCCTGGCACTAATTGTATTGTCCTTCGTGTCAGACCGCGTGCAATTGGCCAGATAATTACGCAATTAGGCCGCAGCATGCCAAGAGAACTTAGCAAGAAATACTTTCTAACCCGTTCCTAGGTTCCCCCTGCCCTGCAATAAGGGCCGGTAGAGGAAGCTGTGTCCGAGTGCAGCGGGGACCGGGAGCTCGTGAAACGTGCTTCTTAACATGTTGTTGTGCTTTACCCTACAGTTCATTAATCTGTTGTGGACCAGCCCCTCGCAGCTCATGCCTCAATTCCAGCATTTCTAACTTGTTTCTTACTTTTAGGTTTCACTCTCTTTGCCTCTCAGAGGAAAAAAATAAGCTTTTGGTTAGCGGTTACTCAATAACTCAGACGCGGTGGAAGGCCCAACGATGTGAGCCATGGGGAGAAGTGAAATGTGTGCAGGGGTCCAGGAATAAGCGCTGGGCCCCGGGGCCCCCGGGGGGTGGGAAACATGAGCGACGTGCATGAGCTCCTCATCTTTCACTTTGTTATGTGTTCAGGTTTAAATCAAATTGAGTGTCTCTGCTGGGGTCTGCTTGTAGGGGGTACGCTGGAGGTGTGTGTGTGTGCGTGTGTGTGCGTGTGTGTGTGTGTGTGTGTGTGTGTGTGTGTGTGTGTGTGTGTGTGTGTGTGTGTGTGTGTGTGTGTGTGTGTGTGTGTGTGGTGGAGCGGAGGTAGCAGAGTGTTGCTTACATGTTGGGAAAGAGTCTGTTGAATGACAGAAAAATAAACCGAAGCTTGGCGCCCCCGCTGCGTTGCTTCACCATGGAGGGGCATGCATGGGACCCTGGCTTTGTGAAATACTTTCCCATTAGGTTGCGGTGGTGTTCTGGGAATTAAAATGCACGACGCACGACATTCTGCTCTTGTTGTTCAAGTTCAATAAACACCCCCACCCCCCCAGCCATCAGCATGTCTCTGTTGCTCTAAATGTCAATTAGAAATGGTCTACATCTGCCTGTTGTGTACAAGCCTTGGTGTTTAATGAGTTTCATCTCCAAACTTCGATCATCAGCCATTCACCCACCGTTTCTCTCTCAATCCGCCTCAGCGTTCCCACCGACAGGAAGTCCAACCGGAGCAGAGATGGGCCTCATCTGTGACCCAGCCAGCGCCCCGGACATCGGGAACCGGTTCTGCAGAACTCGGAGTTCTTCCGTTTCTGACTCATCGCCCGTAACTCGTGAGGGAAGACGAGTTCTGCGGACAACAG
>OMKX01056105.1:4325-22886 GCA_900302425.1 Brosme brosme
AAACGCTTGCATGCACACACACACACACACACACACACACACACACACACACACACACACACACACACACACACACACACACACACACACACACACACACACACGCACACACACACACATATACACACACACACACACACACACACACACACACACACACACACACACACACACACACACACACACACACACACACACACACACACACACACTGTAGTAGACTAATATCTTGAATCAAAACCAGAAGTGAGCTTGCAAGTGTTGGCAGGCATATCACTGCCAACAATGGTGAGAAAATCATTAATTGAGTGCAGACATAAGGTGAGGCAGCACGCAAGTGATGCCCCCGTGGCACACATGCTCTCTGTGCTCGTGCCTGAGAAGTGTTTTCCTCCACATCTGTGGTAGGAAAGTGAGACAGGTAAGATGGTTTAGTTCGATATCCCTTTAAATGCATTGGTTATAATTCACAATACCAACTGAATGCCACCCTCCTCCCTTGAATTTGACCCTTGACCCCCTGTCTAGGCAGTGGAGGTGTTGCTAAAGGGGGGTGCAGATCCTAATCTTCCACTGAGCCGCAGGGTGGGCAGCGCCCTGTGTGCCCTCAGCAACATCCAGTACGACTCCACCGGACCCCCACACAACAGAGCTAAGCTGGTATGTACACGCAACAACAACAACAACAACAACAACAACAACAACAAGAATAATAATAATGCTTTTATTAGGTTAGAATATCATTTTGAAATACATATTTCAATCTAAACTTTTATTTTTTTGCAACCATAAACTGGGATGCTAACATAAAATGATTTAGATATATGTCTGCCATATAAGAACAAACTTACTAACTAAGTTATATAACTTGGGGCTGTATGTGTGTGTGTGGGGGGGCCTGTCTATCTTCTTCTTGCAGTTGGAGATGTTAGTGAAGGCCGGGGCCGACATCTCCATGCCCGTGTTGGTCGGGGAAGGCCAGCGGAGTGCCGTTGGTACGGCCGTTGACTACGCACACTTTACTTTCAACCAGGTAACACACACACACACACACCCACACACACACACACGCACACACAAACACACACACGTCTCTCCCTGTGGTGCCGCCCTGACCAGGACCCTCGCATCGCCCACGCCTCCTACCACGCGCTGAGCCGGCGTGAGAGGGAGCGCTACGAGGCCCGCTGCCACCTGCTGAGAGTGATGGGAGACCTGCTGAGGCAGACCGCCGGCCGCGCGGAGAGGGAGAGGCTGGAGAGAGAGGAACGCGCTCAGCCAGGCAGTCAGTACTGTGTGTCTGACACACACACATAACCGTATTGTCAAGAGATGGATGATAACACGGGGATTTTTGGTTGGCCACGATTTGATGGTGGCTGGATGCGCTTCAGTGTGATTCTGACGAGCTCTTCCTCTGATAGGTGCCGGCAGCAAAGAGAAGTTTGTGTATAAAGGGGGAGGAGCCAGTGCGCCAAAGGGGCGTGGCCCCGGGGCGACTGTTGCCAAGGAGACAGCGAGACCAGAGTCTTCAGTGTCCTGCCGTGAAACAGACATGTAATATCGCACACGCAAACATGAATAACCGATGTTTACATATCACAGATATCACAGGCTTGCACTTGCAGTTGACGTGCAGGTGTATCACAGTGGATGGTAACACTTTACAATAAGGGAACATCAATTAACCATGAAGTAAAATAATTGAATGCAGTATTACACGTCAATAAACAAATAAACTAATATTGATTCATGGTTAATTGATTAATTAACCATTATCCTTATTGTAAAGTGTTTCCCAGTAACGTAAGTTTTCTTAAGTAATTTATTTTGTTGACCTATTGTGCTCTTCTATATCTCCTTGCTAAAGGCCTCATTATTCATCCTCTACCTTCTCCTAGTGGTGGAATTAGTGACCCAGCCGACAGCAAGGCAGCAGAGCAGAGCAACACGAGGGCCGACAGCAGAGAGCATCGAGCCAGGTGATAAAAACACCGGAGTATCTGCATTATGTTATTATACAACATAAAGGCAGACCACTTTCATCTAAAGTCAATTGTTATTGCACTTCTCCCCCCATGGAGAACAGAAGTGCAGCAACTTGATATTGAAGTTAAAGCTTCATTGTGTAGAGCTAGCGGAACAGACTTAAAATGGGATGTAACATCATAAGTAGGTTTTAATTAGTGTATAATCCCATGAAAAGCAGAATTGTTGTGTTTTTGTTAACTGAGAATGAGTCCTTTATACCTACATAGGGAGGGGGTCCTCTTCCATGGGGGCTGCCATGTTGCACCGGCATGTGTCTGTAGCAGCCCAGAACGGAGAAGCGCATTTTAAATTCAATCCAAAAATTGCGTTTTGGACTAAGAGTTCTAGGAAGGAGGACTGCCTGTTATCCCCATGACGACCCATTTGTGTGACGTTTTTATTCCAGTCGTTGTGTGGTAGCGTCATAATGAGCTATGTTGTGTATGATGTGGCATAATACTATAAGCGTCCGAGAAGCTTTACCCTCTCTCGGACGCTCAAAATCAACGGCTGGCCAGAGGTAGCTCCACACATCAACACGACGTGGGATTCTCAGATATGCATATCTGGTGCTGTTGGTTTGGTCCAATGTATTTCAGTCAATGTTTTTATTTATTTATTTAATCTTGACTTAAATGGCATTCGATACAGGGGGCCAATCCAACAGTGACCAGGAAAGACAAGTGCCGTCTGAAACATAATGACTCATATATCTCTTTAGAGGAAGTAACAGCTGACGGAAACACCCTCCAGACTCTGGCGAGAGCGCGCTTCTGGGCACACAGACAGACAGACAGACAGACGGTCAGGAAGGAGCAAGACGGCCGAGGAGTATTTCTGATGGTGTGTGTGTGTGTGCGTCTCTTCCAGGACGCCTCTGAGGTCGTGCTACCAGTGCGGCCGCTCTGCGTTCGTGACTCTGACTCCATGCAGTCGCTGCCACCAGGTGGTGTACTGCTCCACCAGCTGCAAGCTGAAGGCCTGGGAGCAGAGGCACAGGGACGAGTGCATCCGACTGCCAGGTGGGGAAATCAGAGTATTATAACATGCAACGCTCAGTGACCATATAACCTGATATGTAATATTGTGTATTAGTTCACTGAAAAAAATAACCTGTTTAATCTGAGATTTCAGTTTGTTAGTGTCTGATCTTTGACTGTGTTGTGTTCTAAATTGCTTGTGGTTATAAAGTGTTCAATTCAATATTGGGAGAAGTGTTTAGTTTGATATACATTTTTAGAAAAACGAATTCATCAAACCAATCTCTTACTGTCTATCTTTTTCTTGTCTTTCTTTCATTCTTTCTTCAGCCTGCTCAAGTTCCTCCCAGCAGAGTGAGAGGTTCAAATCCAGTGGAACTCCAAGACCCTTGAGCAGGTCAGAGAAGGTTGCAGAAATTCACGCCGACCCCACTGAAAACTACAGCTTCATCTGAGCACAGAGAACATAACCTCAGACCAGTTAGCAGACAGAGACTCGCTGTATTCTACTGTAACAACATGAGCTCGAGGGAATCAGAGGCATGGGAAAGGAAGTGATTTATAGGAAGACACGCCATGGATGATGGTTTATCCTTGATGTCTGACCTTTGACCCAAGGGGTAATGGAGTGGGCGGGACTATAATACTTTCCAGTTCACCATTGTCTGTTGTCCTGCACGCCATAACAAAATAAATGAATAATATAATACACTGTATGAAGTTCTTTTTTAAAATAGACACTGATGGAGCGCCACAGTAGGACAGAGTAATACTAGGGGTAACACGAGCAAGGCCTATATTCTTTAGTAGAAGATAAGGTAGGATATAATTAGAATGGCAACAATGACATTAAACTTCATTATCATCACTTTCATTTTATAATTACAATTATAAAAAGAAAGAATGAATAATGAATCACGCAGTTGAGATCTCTACTCACTCTGTGTATGGCGATGTGTGTCCGACAGAAGTACCTGCACAAGGAGCTGATTTTAGCTATGTTGTAAAATTTACGAGACATTTAAGTTTGAGGGAAAAGTTAACACTGGTATTGTAATTATATGAATGAACGAATAATAACGAATCCACCAGTTGAGAACTCAACTCTGCGTATATGGCGAAGTGTGTATGACACAACAACACACATTTATGGTATTCTGTTTTATAGAATAGCCTATCTTGAAATTGTATTGATTTGTTTAAGAGACATTTAATATATTTGGTTTGTTTCAGATAGACGGAACACACACAATTATATCCACAATAATTTAGTTTGACCCGCCATATTTTTCCTTTCTTTGCTTCCTAATTGCTGAATGAGTGCTGATTCATTTTATATTATTGTGAAAGTGTGAAATATTGCCCAATGTCCAGTCTTTAGAACAATGCTGAAATAAATAGGTCCTTTTCAATTACCTATTTTGGTCTGCATGGGAATATTGTCAAACTAAAATCACAGTAGGGCGCTTCTATCTCAAATTTCATTCACTTTTTTAATTGTATAGTTAAAGAAAACAAGGAAAAATAATGAATTAAACTGCTGAGAACTCCATACTCTGCAGGCATGGCGATGCGTCTCAGACACAAGAACGCACACTTATTGAATTTAGTGCTAGGCCTATAGGCCTTAAATGTAATTATAAATGATCATGGCAACGCTTGTTACAAAATCAGATCTAATCCTTCCTTTCTATGTGGAACTGAATGACATACTCTTTCTCCTGCCCTTGGCCTTTCGTCTATAACTAACAAACATCAAAATAATATTGTATGTTTTTAATTATAATTATAATATGAGCAGAAAATGTATGCAGAGAGGTAAACCTGAGGGGGGTTTTCTCTTTATCAGTGGCCATTTGAATATCTCCATTTGTATGCAAACAATGCATACATATATATTTTCATTTAAACCAATGTACACCCCACCACACTCACTGTCCCTCTTTGTGACAAGAAAATGGCACACCCTTAAAAAATGTCCTTAACTGACGTCAAGTAACTTGTCTGTAGACCTATAAACGATAATCGTTTACATTTCCTGTTGACTTCAACACCTCCCTAAGGAGCAACTTTAAGTCCTTTTCATAGCAACAAAAGTACACCTTCACACACATTGTTCATTCATGCTACAGCTCTCCACCCCCTCACAATAACAATCACCTGGACATAGTGACAGTTGCCAACAAACAAATGAGCAAACAATGTTTCCTAGCCAATATAAACCATAGAGCTCGTCTTGAATCCGGTTATGGTAGAATCTCTCTTTGGACTCTTAATGGAATGGACATTTCTTGGGAGTACTCAAAAAATAGTTTGGAGAATAAACTTGGAGTAAGAGGGACTGTTCAAAATTCTTAATCGACATGCACAATATTTAACAAAGTAAGGTGGTGACAACTGGGAATATAAGTCTGGAGAAGGATGGCACTGTTCTGTGAAGACTGCAGCATGGAGTTCAGCTCTGACAGCCTGCTGCAGAGGCATCATGCACAGTTCTGTGTGGGAAATGCTGCAGGAGACCCTGTAGAAACACGCAAGGAGCCTGAACATCTTGTCTCAGACAGGGGAAGAGGAGTTGAGCCGAAGAGAACACTGACACCAGAGCTCATAAAGGTAGGCTAAAGGGTCACACTACTAAAATAATACATATATATGAATTATTTATTTGTTATTATTATTTACCATTAATACATTTGTGAATGCAGTCATAAGCATTACCTAACTTTTAATAGTTCAATAATCGTCCAGTGATACTTTACTAATGGTGTTCCTGCCAAAATGTCCGCCAGATACTCAGTTGTGTATTTAATTAACTTTCCCCCATGCTTGCAGTAATATCTGCTCCATATATCATGTACCCGTGATGGGTACAATGACATCTAAGCTGCCGACCTTTACAGTTGATTCAATCCCCAATCCTAGAAAAACTAGAACTGCGTCCCTCGCGATCATTCATACTTCCGTTTGTGATCATATTGGTAAGGTTCCAGGAGGTCAGGCAGGTCACGACACCAGACTAAGGGTAATGGAGGAGAGGGAGGAGCTGCATAAGTACCGGCTGGCCCAGATACAGGCTCAGAACCAACAGCTGCAGCGGCAGAGAGAAGGTGAGCAAAGTTTGAACAGAACAGTTTTGGTGAAAAACTTTAGGCCAAAGTACCTCTGTGAAGTGCGTGCGTCTCTTTCTCTTCTATGTACGTTTGTGCGTGAGTGTGTGTGTGTGTGTGTTTGTTTGGTGTGTGTGTGTGTGTGTTTGGTGTGTGTGTCCACCAGAGCTTTCCAAACAGCTGGGTGATCTTGCAGGGCAGAGTAATGCCCGTCACCTGGAGAATCTGCTGGTGCAGCAAAAAGACCGGGAAGAGAGGAGCGAAGAAATGCTGAGAACACTGAGCCGGCGTTTCGACACACTACAGTAAGCGCACACACCTATGCACACGCACACACGCACACACACACACACACACACACACACACACACACACACACACACACACACACACACACACACACACACACACACACACACACACACAGACATCTCACCACATCACCTATGTGGTACCTTTCCACATTTCATTTCAGGTTTTCTCTTGTGCAGATCAAAAATGATATTAGAAAAACAATTAATTGGATATTGTGTCTAAAAAATATCATGAAAGTACAAACTATGAAGGTTTTGTTTGAATAGGGTTGAAAATGCATCTGTATCCACCAACCAGCCTGGCCCAGATCCACATAGCGCACATTCAATTAACTTTGACCTGTTAGTATCTTCTATGGATGGACCTCTTTCTTCCCAGATCAGGTAAGGTGCTCCACACATAATCATCATCGTCAAGAATCAAACTAATATTTGTTATTCAAACCACAAGGTACTAGGGTTAAACAAACAGTGCCAGACCATTTGGCTCCTGTGAATATGATTGGTTGAATTGGTGAGGCTTCATCATGAACTATGAAGACCTCTGGTGCTCAGGGCGGTGCGGCAGGCCTATGTGCAGGCTGGTGGGTCAGACCCAGGCCTTCTGGTCCAGATGGTGGACCTCCAGCAGCAGGCCCAGCGCTTGGAGCAGGTCCCCCTGGATGCCCAGGCCAGGGGAAGGAGAAAGAGTAAGTCATTCAGTCCCACATGGAAAGGAAGGATTAGATTTGCCTTGATAAACATCTTATGTGGACAGCTATTCTCTACTTAACTGTGATACTAGCAGAGCGACATTGGTGTGCTGTGTTTCCCACTGTTTACCACATTTTAAATAACGTCTAATAGGATAAGATAAGAAGTACTTTCCTGACGGGAAATTGATGAATGATCAACTCATTTGTATATCAGATTTCTCATCAGATTTGTATATTTATAATATGATAAGTAGTTAATTTTTGCCATGTTTAATTCATGACTGTTTGTTAGTAGATCACTAATGGTAGAAGTTTTCCCTCAAAGATGTCTTGTCAATTTCGGTTTGCATCATTTGAATATCACTTCCACTTGCAAATCCCCAATCAAAAGGGGTGCAAACAAAAGGTGGAGCGACCCTTATAGTCAGTAAACATGGTGGACCTGCTTCATCAAGCAAGATGATCCATTACTCTGGAACCTGAGGGACCTTGTCCCTGTGCTCTCTGCCTAGAGGTCAGAGCCTATCAGCGAGGTCCGAACCGGGAGGTGCTAGCCTTGGAGTGCGAGAACCAGAGACTGGAGCACGAGATTCTTCAGATCCAAGCTGCCAGGCACGGCTACCATGGAAACGAAGGTGGCATGGCCCTTCACTGAAATATAATGATTAATTTATATAATTATCAGTCATCAATTTTTATCTTTTGTTTTTTTATATTAGGGCTTGATCTGGATTTACAATCAGTTTCATACAAATGTAGTCATATTACCAAATTGTCTTCTTTCTTGAAATCTGATCAAAATCACACACGTGTGTTAACCCATTAATGGGGGGAGATTCCTGGGAGAAGGGACCTCAGCCAATGTTCAAAGAAAGCTAATTTGTCCCCCCAAATATTGAAGCGCAACGTCCAGGGACTCTGCAGATGAAGTCCCAGCGCTGCCCGCTGAAGTTCCTGCCCCCGTCTGACTTGCGCTGAAAATGGAGTGTTAGCGCTTAGCTTAGCATTTATTGAAATTGGCGCTGTGGCAATTTCTTGAGCTATCGACACACAATTTTACACACTTGTTCAGGAGAGTTGCCTGAATTGAATATTTCCTTTTTTTTATTTTCACATAAATCTGCTATTTTTAATTATTTCAAAAATCCACAAATACATTTTAGTAAGGCATGTCCATAGAGGATGTGTGCGAAATGTTGGGTCATTTGAGCCTGAGGTTAATTTTGGGTTCATTTTTGAATTTTTTCAGATAAGAGCTGAAAGTAAAAGTTAATGAAAGTGTCTCCAACCAGGTAGAGTTCTCTCATGTCCCTGAGAGGATCATCTCTGTGTGTGTGTTGATGTGTGTTCCTCCTGTCCAGCTCTGGTGGATGCAGAGCTTCAGAGGGACAACCTCTACCACATGGTGGACATAAAGGCAGAGATGGAGGGTCTTCGCAGGGAGATGAAAGAGAGAAGCAGGGACGTGGCCAGGTCATGCAGACCTCAACCTCCACCCCCATCCCAGCTCCCACCTCCACCCCTTTTACCCACCCAGCCATCACTGGAGCCCCTGGTCAGTATTCAAGCTCATACCCTGGTCACGGTTCTTCTTGTTTACCCCAGCATGCAAAACTATTCACATTCAGTTCATATCTTTGATCTTCACTTTCGACTTAAATTTAATTGTATATTGAATTACACAACTTGAATTCCTCAATCATTTAACTATGTAGAGCTTGCTGTCAGCGCACAACATATAAACATCCATGATTTGATGAATGAATGATTATATTAATCTATATTTTCTCCTGCACAATGCCTAGTTGAAGTGGCCGGGCTCCCCAGTGAAGGGACGTGAACCAGCCCCAGGGGACCCCCCGAAGACAGACCCCTACGACCCCGAGTCCGTTGACTGAACCCTCGCCTAGCGTCACACTCATCATTACCGTTGACACACAGTCATAACAATATACGTACATGTTGTGTGGACCACGCCGGAGATGATAGTTTACCTTTTGGACATTGGTGACCTGGTTAACAGAGTCTACAAGGTTATCTCTGTTACAAGAACTAGGCAGCAAAACTGTTCACCTGGTCATCCATAAACACATCCTGTACTGGTATTGTATGTTGTTTTACTTTGGGTTAAAAACGGACAATTTCTCTGACAATGCAATGATGATTGTTTGGTTTTGTCGCAGGGCGGGGTTAGTCATTTTCTACGACATGGTGGTTGGTGTTGATGCTACACTTAGCGTGCTTCGTCTGGTGTCCGCTCTCTACTTGGGAGAGCAGGAGGTGGGGCAGCCAGCCCCTCTGCCCTGTGTCCTGGTTCAACCGGGAGGAGAAATGCCCTTTTCCCAACGCCTGCCCCCTGGAGGATACGCACCCCTGCTGGTCCGACAGCCGGTACCCAGGAAAGTACACTTGTCATTTAGTACCATAGACTGTACTTGAAATGTTAATACTTGTTGTATGTAGAGATGTTCGCATTTTAATATTATTTGGCCAACAAAGGGAATGAGCGTTAGTGATCTGTAGCATGTGTGGATTGTTACGAACATTGACACACAAATTAAAATGTGAGTTTATGGTTTTATTCTCCTGCTTTTCCGATTTATCGAGGTTAAAGGTGGTTTGTTTTTCCCCTGAGTTTGCTGTTCCACAAAACACAATCAAACTTCACATCCTGTGAGAACATGTATGGACTCTCTCTATGGACTCTCTCTCCTACTCACTTGCAGACTGCACCCATATCCTGGGCTCTCGCTGGTGGTGGAGGTCCAGGCACCAGCAGAGGGCAGTGGTCCCAGGAAGCAGATGCAGGACATGGTGTCTGTGGGCTGGGCACGGCTGGAGCTCTTTGACCTGAACAACCAGGTACACCCATAATCCCAGGCCACACTACATCTAAAACACTGACAGAATACTTTTTCTTTCACCATCAGGTGCCGCCAAAGACAACGAAAACAGAGATCTTTAAGACTGCTGCTTTAAATCTAACCGGTCTCGCTATACTGCAAAATGTGATGTTATTATTCCTATGTTTCCCCAAATGATTAAGTGAAGGACTTAAACTCAAATGTATCTAACATCGTCCATACATTGCACTTTACTTACTTTGTTTTCAGCTCCACAGTGGTTATTGGAAAGTTTCGGTGCGCAGCCTGCCAGTGACACCTGCCATAAATCAAGTGCACCTGAACTCTGTGCCACAGGTAGCCTTGTTTAGGACACATTAAGGACACATTGCGCAGAACCTTACCTTTAACATTGTCAAATGAATACATTTGATTTGATATTAGATATAGGTTGGTATATGATAAACTAGGAGGGGACAACAAGATGGTATTGATGTTAAATGTGTATATACTGTATATCCCCGCACTAACATGAATGTGTTGTTTTGAGGTGGGCCATATGGAGATATTATTGCGTTTGTCTGGACGGGAAGGAGATGTACAAGTGCAGCCCCAGGTTCAGCCGAGTTCCAGTGCTCCTGGACAACATGAACATCCCATGGTGGTGAGGATGAGCAGCTAGAACTTATATCATTCAGGTTTTATTTGAAACCTATTCAAGTTCATTCTGGTCCAACTGGAGAAGAGAGTGACCATTGGAATGGAATTGACTAGTAGACCAACGTCACTGGCTACAATGAACATATGCTGTGCTTCACTGGCTAAAATGAACGTATGTCTCAATACAGGTTTATTCTCATGCAGTACCAGTCTCAGTAACGTCTTCAACAACGTCAATGACTTCAAGCCATGAGTTCCCTGTAGGAGCCAATCAAAGCTTCTCTGGTCCAATTGACCAAAACGAAGAAGCCAACCAGAGTTGAGAGGAAATGGACAACAAAATAGTGACTGAGAATGTGGAAATTGTTGAAAATAAATGAAATAAACACAGCACATATACAGTATATATCAAGGCAAGTTAATTTGTAAGGTAATCGTTTGGCAAAGATGACACAACAAAGATTAAATAAAATGAAGGGGGACTTTTGTGTAAAGAACATAACTACTTTATTACTGCCACAGCATAATGGCAGTACGGGAGATGTTATAACACTTCTCTAGGATCAGTAACAGTTACGACAATGTCACATACACTCCAACATAGCACAAACATTTCCCCATGAAGCTTAACTATGCATTATTGATTGCCAGACGCTAAATCAATTTTTTTTGTTCAGCTCAGGTGCTCCGTTTCACTATTTTTTTATTCTAATGCTTCAATTAAACTCAGAGCAGAAGAGTAGTAGTGGTCAAGCAGGAGGAATGCAGGGTAAAATTAGTCAAACCTTTTGACCTTCTCTAGACATTACATAATAAACTGACGCATCCTCAGTCGCAAGGCCATATGATGGCTAATTTGCAAATTGACTGTATTGGAACGGTGGCCAGAATGGCTGTTGAGGAAAACATCCGTGAGTTGAATTCCTATTGAGAACTGGAATGGAGGCTGTCAGCTATCTTCACCTCCACCTCCATCAAACATAATCAGAACATGAACAAACCATGTTGGGTACCAGAAATTAGTCTTTCTTCTCGGTCTATCGAATACACAAATAAAAAGTAATTTGCCTCATTGGCAAATAAAAAAAAACTGTTACATCAGTTAAAATACATACAATATTTGATATTCATAATGTGTCATTAATCGTGATGTACATTTAGTTGGTGGTGCCTGGGTCGCAGGCTGCTGGAAGGGCTATTAGCTGGTTATCCATCTTGGCTGGATTGGTGCTTTCGACTTGACATTTACTTTGCAGGTGGACCTCATGGCTTCCACACTTGACTGAGTTAGTGTTCAGGCCTACCACATTCTTGATTTTGGAGGATGAGCCTTTTTTTTTTTCCTCTTCACATCCGTCACTTAGAGGAATTCGAGCTTCAATGGGGATCATGGGTTGAACGTCCTCCAGAAGATCCAGCAGCCTCTTCTTAACGTGCTCCAGTCCGCTCTGTTCCTCCACCAGGTGCACCCTCTCTGTCAGGTGTTTCAGAAGATCAACACATTCCTTCCTCACAAATGTTTTCCTCGACCAGACGACCTCGCCGTTCACGGCGTGACCCACGTGTGCGCTGGGAGATGGAGCCTTAATGATGTAAACGTTCTCCCATATCACCGGATCCCTCATCAAAGCCTGCTTCAGCCGGGCTGAGGCGGCCCTCTTGGTCCGGTCCTTATTGTCAACAACCTGGAATAATGCAATTTGTCAAATAATCTCACAATTCGTTTTATTTGTCAAATAGTCTCACAATCACAGAGCCACCTACACCGATAGAATGATGAACTAGGATATTTTGCTGTATTTAGTGAAAATGACAATAGGTACATCATTATGGTGGCTCACCTTGAACTGGGAGAAAGCTGCGATTCTGGTGACAGTCAGGATAGCAGGGCATCCAATTTTTTTGCAATCTTGCACACTCTTCCGTTTTCTTCGTTTCCTGGGACATGCGTCATCCTATGATAAAATGTAGAAAATACATTCAAATGTTGTGAAAAGCTACGATACGAGGGGATTTGAATGGTTGTTTCTCAAGAAGTGCATTTGAATGCTTGTTTCTCAGTGTATCAACAAAGCATCAGTGCATTAATCATAAGGGCATACATGACATGAGTGAGTACTTCAAATGAACGATTCCATATTGGAAAGTGGTGAAAGACACCAATGACATTTCGTGACCCCTGGCCAACGTGGGTTCATACGGAGAGGAACTGGCTTTATGGGGCTAGGCCTATATAATGACAAATACAACGCCGGTGACTGACGGTGAGAAAATAGACATAAATAGAATCGGTTTGTCGGTTTGGCAGTTTGTTGTTATCCTCGCGCAGAGAAGATCTTCACGCCAGCAGGCCAAGCTCTGCTTGCACAAGTGAAGGGAGGTTTTAATGAAAGTCATTGAAGCCACTTGTGCGAGCAGAGCTTGGCTTGCTGACGCGAAGATCATCAGACCAGAGCCGCAGAAGGGTTGGTTGTGACTTGTCGTGACTTGCCTGGAACGCTACCAAGTCGTGAGTCGTGACTTGAAGTCGTAACTTACGGGCAAAAAATTGTGCCTGGAATGCAGCATAATATTCTCAGAGAGTTGACTTCTTCAGCACGGTTGCTCTCCGAAACGCATAACGTTACCTGTTACAAGTGAGTAATGTCCTAGGATGTAAGATGGGCATCTATCCTGAGAGAAGAATCTCAATGGATGGAGTCACAAGTTCCCAGACGGGGATTGCTGCTATCAAAGTCATCTTCGAATAAAACCTTAAAGACGCATTGATTTTTTTTGAGACCTACACAAAATGGCACTACTTACATTTAACAAGTTGGGTTTCTCAGCCTTCCTCTTCTTGCTCTCAGATATGTCCCTCCCCAGGTGACAGCCCATCTCCTTCGTCCCGATGAACATGAAGGGGGTGCCGGTGAAGGAGATGGTCGGGGTGCCCTCTCCCCGGCTCCACTCCCAGAACACACGGGTGTTGGGTGTCGGTTGCCACACTGCATGTTGGATTTTGCAAAGCCCGATAAGTCAACAATCACCAAACCACCAACACTGTAGGACTGTGCACTGGAGTACAACTAGTCAACGTTAGCGAGCTACAACTAATGCTGCGTTCCAGGCACAATTTATAGCCCGTAAGTTACGACTTCAAGTCACGACTCACGACTTGGTAGCGTTCCAGGCAAGTCACGACAAGTCGCGACAAACCCTTCTGCGGCTCTAGTCTGATGATCTTCGCGTCATGACTTGTTGTGACTTGTCATGACTTTCAGTTTCTGATCTTTGACGTCAAAAACTGTAAATGGGAGTACATCGATCTGGTACGAGTTCACGGGTAGTAAGTGACCGGTTTGACTGCCGTTCCAGGGCACTTTCACGGGAAGGTTGTGAAAACACGGGTTTCCGGGTTGCTTGGAACGCACCATAACTACAACGTAATTCAGCCAGTTCGCTTGAATTCAATTCAATGTATCCGTCACTAAATTATTATCTTGTTACTTACTATTATTAAAAAACGCAGCATGTGTCCCGTACACCACAAACTTAGTCATGGTGGCAGCTTCGTTCTGCTGTATAAAAGACTCGACCTCTCGCAGGTCGTTGAACGTGTGTTGCTGCTCCTCCATCTTCACCAGTGTTGTGATGGTGCGTTCCAGGCAACCCGTAACCCGTGTTTTCACCACCTTCTACGCGTGAAAGTGCCCTGGAACGGCAGTCAAACCCGTCACTTACTACCCGTGAACTCGTACCAGATCGATGTACTCCCAGTTACAGTTGTTGACGTCACACACACATAAACAACAAGGGCGGCCCCTGTTGATGCTCTACAGACGCCGGTGACTGACGGTGAGAAAATAGACATAGAGATAAATAGGCAACGTAAAGTAATTCCGCATATTGTAATCAAAACAATACACATACGATTGTGGACTACTACATGTTATGTTTATTAAATCAAGCCCAAAATATGTCTCCGACAAGAAATCGCTAGTATCAGCTAGCGCTAGCTAACGTTAACGTTAGGTAGCCTAGGTAGGTAAGGTAGCCGTGACTTGCCTGGAACGCTGCCAAGTCGTGAGTCGTGACTTAAAGTCGTAACTTACGGGCTAAAAATTGTGCCTGGAACGCAGCATTAGTGGAGCATCGAACAGACGCAATGGCTTATGGGATATAAACAAATTCCAACTCTTGACAGAAGGGGGCGCCAAACTCCAATATAAACTCCTACTCAACTGAACAGTACAATTAGATTAGGTAGAAGAGGACCTTGCATCTTTTGTAGGTTTATTAAATTGTTTATTATACCCTCTACACAAAGTATTTGCAGTTGGGCAGTAGGCTGTATTTTGCATATGCTGTATAATGTAGGCCTATGGTTTAACTGCAGACTTCAATGCGATGCAGCACTTAGTATTTGTAGACATTATCCAACATTGACAGCACGAACTAATCGAATTAGACGGCCTCTCCACCAGCTAATGCGTAGAATGAACGCAATAGGCCTATTATTGGTAGTCCTACAAATAACCATATCAAACAAGATTAGCCTGTCAACATCTTGTCTTGAGATTACAGAAGTAGCCCTAAGAGCTATGAAGTTATCAGGTGAGTTAATATAAAATCAGCATAGGCCCAACCTATTCCACTCATTCCATCGTTTCTAGAATCTGCAACAATTATCTCTATTCTAATGTTGCGAAGCTTGTTCGGTTTCGAGTACCGCAATTCTCCTTATTGGTAGAACATAAATCAATAAGTATTTAATAAAAAAAAATAAAGGATGTTCAGCGTTTTGTCGTCAGGTTTTCAACACGCACTGTTCTTATAAAAGATGACTTGTTTTACTCTCAGGAATAAACTCTTAACTCGATACGCAAAAAAACTAGAGCATTCGTTAGGTTTACTGAAAGTTCAGATTACAATAATCATTCTGTTTGTCATATTTCCTTGAAATTGAATTGGCAGCGATAAGCTCCCCATCGTCTCTCCTTGAGTCCTTTCCATACTCTCACTACGTTCCCAAACACGATATCTTTGCCATTGACTGTTTGACATATTCTGCTTCATTATTTTCTGTGATACCGTTACATGGTAGGGAAACTGGGGTAAGCAAAAATAAGGAGCTTATTGACCAAAGACTCACTCAAATCAGTCTTTGCCCCATAAAAAGCAAACACGGGTGTAATCTTAACCTCAAGCCTTTGAGTTGGTGAAACAGCGATACAAATAGGGTCCCAAGTGCCAATGCCCTCCAAAATGTAAAAAAAAAAAAAAAAGAGAACACAATTTGAATTTGCAAATATCCTTTATTTTCTTACTACAAGTATACAAAACCTGGACAGACAAATCTGTGAAAATAACTTATTTACAAAACCAAGAGTGTGTGGGTGGTGAGGGGGATCTCGACAGACATTCAGTGCAGGTTTGAAGATCAGGACGAGGGACTCATCATTTTGAGGACTCGGAGGCTGATGGCTGGGCAGGCTAAACAGAAGGTAGACATATTTCAGAAACCCTTGTGGACCACAAGCATTGAGAAAAGCGGTGAAGATACTCAACAATAACTTGCCACAAGGCAGTAAAAGATGGAAACGCTATCCACTTGGCTCTAAAAAAGTGGTCCTAGTTTGTGCAGTGATCACACTGCAGTCTCAAGGCCTCTTGTACTAATGGCACATTTTGTAGCAGTGGTTGCAATGTGCCTTTTTAATAAGGAAATTACAAATCAGATACGTTTTTAAACATACATTACACAGATGAAGCAAGATTAAGTAGCGATATACAAAACAAAGAATGAAAACATTAGATAGCCTTCTCCAATGTTACGAAATTAAGCTTTTCTCCAAGAACAGTTGGTGCAAATACAAGTAGTTCCCAGAGATTAAAGGCAACTTCTGCTAGACAGCCCCAGCTGGAGAGACTATCATCCAACTGCCAGAAGCAGCAACTTCATTTCCATATTGACAAAAACAAGTCACTTTAAATGAAATAAAAAATCGGTCCCATATTAACCTTGCATGCACTAGATATTAAAGCCAATAACTTACCTCCTTCTGCTGGACGCCATTGCCGTTGTTTGCACTGGAGTCGCCGCTGCCATTTACTGTTGCATCCTGCTTGGACAGCTTAGCGTCTGCTTCCTTCACTGGGCTCTCCTCGTCCGTCTTCCTCTGTGGAGATGCCGAACGACAACATGGGCTGAAGGCTCGGGTGCCAGGCAGCATGGGTAGGAAACCGAGGTTGCGCAAATGAGCAAGTTCAATGGCTTTTATGTAGCCATGAATGTACTGTTTCGGTGTCAAGTGTTAAACTCCTCCAAAACCACAGGACAGAACTTATGAACACCTAATGAAAAAAAAGCCAAGTAGTGTATGGAGTGGAGATTTTACAACCCATGCATTCCAATTGACAAGTTTGTGCACTTTCTGGCCAATACACAGACATCAAGCAAGCAACAAGAGCTAGGTTTGATACCCAGGGACAGCTGGAGGTAGCCTTACCTTTTTTCTAACCAGGTGGGAAATGTCTGAGGTCGATTTGGAAGACGAGGCACCGTCAGAAGGCCTCGAAAAGATCTGGAGGACGGAGACAAGAGTGTCAAGTCTTTTTTGAGACATTGTCGTGATATAGGTCAAAATTCAGGTGGACCAACACACTACTGCTTACCTGACTGGAAGATGCAAATGCGGACGATGCGAATGCAGACGATGAGGGGCCACCATTTTCACCTGGTAATGCAGAGGAGGTTGAGGCCCCGCCCTGGAAATCGTTGGTCAAAAGGTAGGTCACAGGTCATACACGGTAATGCGATAAATCGGTTGCTGATATGAACGTTTCTGAGGTCAGCATTTGCCGTGTTGGACAAGTCACTTTCAAAATATATATTACTGCAATTTAGAGTAATGAGTTGCTTTACAGTCTGACATTAAAACGTGATGAGACAAGCAGGTTGATATCGAGGACCCATGGTTTCCTTGAAAAGGTCAAGGTCATGCCATCAAGCACAACCCATGATAAACAAAACCCCTTGCAACCACGCCCAGACACTTGCTTACGTTTTTGGTGGTTTGCGGCCATTAACTGATGACAAAAAACTAATTTGTTATTGCAACTAGAAAAAGTGAAGTTAGTTCTTGATTGCCTGGATACGGGCACTCTTGGGAGGAGGAGGTTAAAGCCTCTGACAAGCCAAAGCCTTGTTTTCGTTTTAGGCATTATATTTACGGCCATTTATACATCCAGGCATTAAACACCAGGATTATTCTATTCCAAATACAAACAGTCATCATACCAGGTTGAATTTTGGCGGGATAAAAAAACAAAGTATTTGCCGACATCAGCAAACTCCTCGATGAACGATGACCCAACTAACCAGATAAAACAAAATCGTTTTGCAGCCGCATCATGTGTGACAGAAGTGTCAGACATGAGAATAAAGGAATTGGATATTAAACATTGCTGAAAGAGTCAGCAACAGGAAACAAACGCCCAAAGGGCACCGAGTTCAGAGTTCATGGACCCACCAGTGTCTGCTTGATGGCCAGACTGGCCGTCCTCTGGCTCTCCTTGGCGTCGGCCACCTTCTCCGTGATGTCGGGCAGCAGCTGCCGCAGCTCCTCCTGCTCCGTCTTCTCCTTGGCGGCTCCCTCCGCTCCCTCCGCAGCGTCGATCACCTTCTGCAGCACAGCTGAAAAACACCAGGCGGTCAAACTGAATAAATAAGACTAAAACATAGATAGATACTCTTTTGATCCCGTGAGGGGAATTTGGTCTGCATTTATCCCATCGTGAATTAGTGAAACACACACAGCACACAGTGAGGTGAAGCACACACTAGCCCAGAGCAGTGAGCCGCCTGCTACAGTGGCGCTCGGGGTACAGTGAGGGGTTAGGTGCCTTGCTCAAGGGCACTTCAGCCGTGGATGTGGGCATGGGAGGGC